>PITA01003558.1:0-137310 GCA_004023965.1 Spilogale gracilis
ATATGCCTGGCAATTAGCTTGGTTGAGTCTTCTGCTTTTGTTGGGTGTTTTAATGAGAGAAACAGACTTTTAACTCTCCCTCAAAGTTTTTCTTTTGTTTGTAAATCCCTGTGTACATTCCTCTATCCTAGAATGCATGCCAATGTATAATATCATCTATTTATGTGCCTGTCTCCATATTACATTGTGAGATCTTTGAAAAAAAAATAATAAAATAAAATAAAATTGAGGTATGTAAGTTTGAATACAATAGGATTAAAAATACACATGTAGGGACTCCTGAGTGGCTCAGTCATGAAGTGTCTGCCTTCGACTCAGGTCATGATCCCAGGGTCCTGGGATTGAGCCCTGTATTGGGCTTCCTGCTTGGCAGGAAGCCTGCTTCTTTATCTCCCAGCCTCCCTGCTTGTGTTCGCTCTCTCACTGTATCTTTCTTTGTCAAATAAATAAATAAAATCTTAAAAAAATATACACATGAAATTATGAGTTTAAAAAAAGACCAGATAGACATACACTGTGATATTTGTTGTTTTCCTATTTCTGTCTTCCTGTATTTCCCTCATCTTTTATAAAGCTGTATTTTTTTATAATTGATTTAAAAATAAACTTTATTTAAAAATATACAGTGTTTCCCTGCAGCTCCCTGTGTCAGTCCTTCTTTCCTTTATCTCTCCTTCGATACTTAGCAATCTTCCTCTGGAGAAAGTTGAATGTGGGCAAAGTCAACAAGAAATGTCCTTGATTTACACGTAGGGTGTCTGCACATTCCAGTTTGCCTCCGACGTCCCAGCTTTGTATATATTTAACAGAATTGGTGATATCCCCTTTCCCTTTTTGAAAAAGTTTTCTGGTTTTGATGACAAATTATGGTCTTTAATAAGTATTATGCAGATCCAAATCTAATCTCTCAACATTTTCTTGCTCTGAATCCTCTTAGGTATCTTATCCTAGGTACTTTTCAACCCCTCATAGCTCCCTAACATTGAAAAACATATTCCCTTATCATTCTGTTCTTTCAAACTTGAAGAGTCTCAAGGTGATTATCTTTAGCTTCTCAATCTCTGCACACATCAAGTGGACAGAGAGTCTCTGGGTTGTTTTTCAGGACAGTTAGCAGAAGCTTCTAACTAAAGCTCCATGCAGTCAGAGAACATCTTGAGTTGAGGTTAATTTGAATTCAATCTAGGAACAGCCCATTTGTGTGGGTGTATTTCTTGAACTATCTATTCAGTAACTTGATCCCCTAACTTCTCACTAATCTGACAGCTAAGGCCATTTTTATAAACTTGTTATTTTTTGTTAGAAGAAGAGTGGAGGGATAGTCCTAAGTGTTGGATTCAAAAGGTTAAATTTCCATCTTTATTAGTCAGGGTTCTCCAAGGAAATAGAACCAATAAGAGGTTATATATAGAGAGACACACATATACATGTATATAAATAGATACTTTACACACACATATACATGTATATAAATAGATACTTTTACACTGGTTTCTCCTAATAGGAGGCAGATGTGATAAAAATACTTTACATTCATTGTTTTTATGCAAAGTACAAGGTCCGTGAGGCACAGAACAATTGAATATCGGGCAGATTTGTAATATCTTAAAATTCTTTATGACGACTACCTCTTTTTATAGAAATCATACTCTTTTATTTTTAATTTTTTAATAAAAAGAAAAACACCTTCCCTTCAATGTTTGAAGTGAGAAAAGAAGCAAAATGGGTTAGGACACTTCCCTCCCCATGTCAACTCTTTGAAATGCTATCTGGTGAGTCCTGTAGGGAAAAAGAAAGGCTGCCTTTCTGATCTTCTCTGATCCTGGAGGAGAATCATTAGCTCTGGGGGCTAGGTCTACTGGGACAATTTTACTTATAGAAAGAGGAATGGAACAAGTACTGGAATTACCTAAATATCATTTAGAATGATATTTTCCATGAAATAAAAGAGCATAAAACCCTTCAGATTTGTCTTTGTCTCTTGGTGTCTGAAATGAATTAAAATGTGCTTTGGGAGGCATCTAGAATTTTGGCAGTTGTGCTAAATATTGTTGAATGACCACAAAATAAATGTTGGTTCCTATCCCTGGCAAAATAATCTTCAAGTAAGGTTATAAGTAGTTATCTTAGTAATGGGCTTGATGCCCTTTTATCTATCTATTTATCTATCTATCTATAATAAGGAGCAAACTGAGACATACTTCCTTCTGACCTAAAAATTGTAATAATAGGAAATTTTATCTTATACTGAAACATATCAAGCTACATAAAAGAATAAAATTTAAGACAAAGAAGCAATTATTAGCAAATTCATTAGATTCATATTTGCATATTACGTATTCAAAAATTATTTTGAAGTGACACTGTGAGCCTTCCAAGGTAACCCTTTTCAGAAAACAGTGATAGCTTCAGCCTCTGTCTGGCTCTGGCTCTGGCTCTGGCTTTCTCCCTTTCTGTCTGGATGCTTGCCCTTGGAACACATCTGTCATTCTGTGAGGAAGCCAAGCTGCCACAAGGAGAGGCCATGTGTAGCTGCACCCATCCACCCCACAACTGCCAGATGTGTGGAGAAGCAAATCTTCAGATGACTTGAGCCCCCAGCCTTGAAGTCACCCCAGCATCAAAGTGCAGTAGAGAGTAGATCAGATACAAGTTGTGCCCACCGAGCCTTGTCCAATACAAATGAGCAAATACGTGTTGCTGTTGTTTTAAGCCAATGTGTTTTGGTGTTATTCATGACACAGAAAAAAAAAGTGGGGAGAAAATACTACCTAACTCTAAATTCAAGTTAACAGATTTTTTCTTTTTGTTATAATAGAAGGCATATATTTTTTGTGATTTTTTCCTTTTTGCATGTTCTTTCTCTCTGTCACACACACATACACTTTTCCTCTTAAACACACATGCATGCACACACACACACATACACACACATACACAGGTTCTAATATCTTAATTACTTATAGTCTAAATCTAAACAAATCCTGAGATTGGCCACAAAGAATTACCTAAAAATAATCTGTTCTGGTAACAGGACAGTATGAATGTGGTTCCCAGCTCAAGCTGTATATTGATGACTTATAGCAAAAGAACACATCTGGAGATGACACAGATGATTGTGAATGATGGTGGACTTAACAGAAGAGAGACATGATGTTTCCAGCAAACACTGGCATCCTGTTATGACTCACTGTGTCCTCAAGCATGAGAAAGGCACCATGTCTGTCACCGTTATCTTTAGAACATTGGATGCATTTTGTCCCCGCTTTGCAACACTGAAAGAACGGATGACTAAGCAAGAAGAGTTGAAGGTGTGCTGACTCTTCTGAATACATTCAGAAACTCTCTGGTAATAATAACATAGCTATTCAATCACCCTTGTTTCTCTTAGATGGTCCTCAATTTAAACACAAATATTGGTCCTTCTGTGTCAAGCAGTGTGCTAGGCACTTGGGCTTCTATCCTAAACAGGGCACAATCCCTGATCACAGGAATCTTCATCTAGAGGAGAAAGACAAATATACAGACATGATAAAGACTATACTGGAGTTCAATACAGAGGTCTGTGTGCTCCTAAAGAACAGGCACTTAGCAAGTTTGAAGAGCAATGCTTTCCATGAGGACTTTCTGGAGAAAGTTGAATTGAATACAACCCTAAAGGAAGAATAGAAGAGGAAGGAGAGAAGGACAGGCATGTGTGCACAATGTTGGGTGCAGGGTAGGTAGTGATAGGCTGGAGGCGAGCTTCCTTATTAAAGAGTATATGGTGTCTCTATGATCAAAAGTAAGGAATTGCAGTACTGTCAGGGAACGGAAAGCCCTTTCTGTTCCTTGTTTTGTTGGTCATCTCTGTTTTTTAACAATAGAATGAGGAGTGCTAAGAGATGAGCCTAGATATGAGAACCACTGTTTGATTATGGAGTATACAAGAATTTCAATTTGGAGGCCAGTGTAGGAAGCTAAGTCAGGGAGTAATACAACCATATTTGTGCTTTAAAAAATAACAACAAGGGTGCCTGGGTGGCTCAGTTTAGCATCTGTTTTCAGCTTAGGCATGATTCCAGGGTCATGGGTCAGGTCCCATATCAGGGTCCCTCCCTTCTCTCTCTCCCTCTGCCTCTCCACTTGCACATGCTCTCTCTCTCTGTCTCTCTCTCTCTCTCTCTCTCTCTCTCTCCCTCTCCCTCTCTATCTCTCTCTCTTTCTTTAGATCAAATCTTTAAAAAAATAAAAAATAAAAAACAACAACAATAATACTGGTTGTACCGAGGAGACCAGATTAGAAAGGGCTGGATTCAAACGGAGAGAATTACTGGAATTACTGGTTAAGTTCTGAGGAGGAGAGACGTCTCGATCACTTTGCTGAAGTTCCTCCTCGGGTCCCTGAGTAAGGATGACAGTGGCTTATGTGCTTGGTGCTATCCTGCTTCCCCTTTGCCCATGTTCTGTGATATCACACCACCCTTTGGGTACTTGCCTTATTTCCAAACCACCCCAGTCCTGATATAACAACTCAACTATTCATTTCCCTCTTCCACCTTTTATTTAAGTATGATTTATGTTATTATGCTATTATTATGATAAGGAATGAAAAATACTTACCACAGTGGAGCATTCATAATTAGTTGTTAAACTAATTATGTAATAAAGTTCAAACGGTAATACTGGAGGTAATATCTGAACATCCCTCAAACTCCTTTATACATACGTTGTCTCTTCAGTTTCAAGGTAAGACCGTAAATAACATAAAACAGAATAGATATTTTGATGGTAAATAAGGGGCAAGAAGAAAATAAATTGTGTATTGTTTGATGTTTAAAAGTTAATGTATATTATTTCTGAACCCTATTTTAAAAATATCATGGAATCATTTTCTTCTGTGATTCTATCTACTTAGTATTTTGCCAAACAATCTGAGGATATCAAAAGTGATTATACCATACCTTTGAAACAAATTTATAATGTTATTATTTAAATAATTCATCAGATTTCAGAGATGGCCTCCATTTTCACCTCCGCCTATATGCTAACATTTTTCACTTAATTTTGTAATGCCCGTCCATTTCACTTTGGGCTTAACCGTGTAACTTGACTCGGCCACTGGGAGCAAACTAGAAACAAATAAAGACTTGAAAAGCACCTGCACAATTGGGCTTCCTCTGTCTTGCACCTCTGCTTTTGCAATGAGAAAATATTTAGACTAGCCTGCTGGAGGATGAAAGACCTGTGGAGGGAAGCCTAGTCACGTGGTTGTCACAGCTGAAGCATGTGTAGATCAGTATGCAGCCAGTTGGCCCTCAAACATCTCAGGAAATCAAACCAGATCAAGAGAGCCATCCAGTCAACTCCCATCTTCTCCCAGTCTCATGAACAATTATGTTTTCTGTAGAATGCCACTGAGATTTTGCAGTTGGTACGCAGCATTATCACAGTAATAGATAATTGATTCAGAAAAAAATAGAAAATTTCCTCTAGCATGATTGCTCAAAATGTGTTGTTTCTTTTAAAATTATTGCTGATTTTTTTAAAAAAAAGATTTTATTTATTTGACAGAGAGAAACACAGCTAGAGAGGGAACATAAGCAGGGGGAGTGAGAATGGGAGAAGCAGGCTTCCCACTGAGAAGGGAGCCGGCTTGATCCCAGGGCTCAGGGATCACAACCTGAGCTGAAGGCAGACACTTAATGATTGAGCCACCCAGGAGCCCCTATTTTGCATGATTTTTATCAAAATCAGGCAAAAAGTATATGACACAGTGGCATTTGTATTTATGGCATTATTTAATATATTCCTCACAGAGGATACCTTCTATTTTAAATAGTGCTCTATGGGATCCGGAATCCTCTAATAAAAATTGTACACATTTGATTGGAAGAGTTTTGTGCAAACTATCTTCTAGCTTTGTACATTTCAGATCTTGATTTTCTTCCTGTTTCCATGTCTTCTGATATCAGTTTCTGTGGGATATATTCATATTTTGCCATGACCTCTGGCCCTGCTCTGCATTTTCTAACACCTGGTGAGTTGCCACATGGGGCAATAGGAATATTCCTGGCAGCCATTTCTAGGTGAGGACCGCAGGCAAAATTTAATCATATGTGACAAAATGATTACAAAACACATACATATATCTTTCTATACTTAAATTAAATGCATCACCGACTAAATGTCCCTGTAGCTGGATCCCAAAAATGCCTATGGCCACTCTAAATACCATAGAATGAGGAGAATTACAACAGAGCAGGACAGACAGGAAAAATATCTTATATTTGCAAAATTTTTGAGAAGATTTGACTAAGTAAACACATTTCTAAAGGTCCTCCTCCCAAAGCTTTGAAGGGAGCCCGTACAAGATAGAGGCCTAAAGCTTAAGCTTTATTAGCTTTGTTTTAAATAGCCTCTGTAGCTTGATGCCACTAAGAAAGCCCTCCTTTATAATTTAGAGAGATTTAAGGAGATTAATTTGTTCTAGGACAAAAAGCTAGCAAGGCGCAAACTAAAACTCAGACTCAAACTGTCTAAATTCGGGCTGCAAAGTTTCTGACCACCCTAACAGCCTGACTCCTGCTGCAGGAGAATGTTTCACATGACCCAAACTACACTTAATGCCAGGAAAGGACAAGAGGTATTTGGAAGAAAACTTAACTAGTTTGTTACTAACCAGCTAAATTGGTGTGGAAGACCTGAAGTTCAGCTAGGGCAGTCTGCAGGTAGAGATTAAACACCCACTATGGGGAGAGAGGAGATAGAGAAATTGGATTGCCAGATGGACCTGTAAATCAGGTGGGAAGATAATGGACCCTGGAGTGGGAGCCTTCTTAAGTAGCTGAGAAGGAAGGACAGGAATGTGAACTGGAGGATACAGGGACTGAAAGGTAGGTTGAGTGGATACAGAGATTTCAGACTTTAGTGATGCAGTAATAAGGTTCTAAGTGCTTCATAGTGGTGAGATAAATCTTTTATAAATTTGAAATCAAAGACTACAGAGTTAAGAAAGAACTGGTTTTGAGGTTGCAAAGAATAGAGAGTTAGGGAGAAGATGAAATGAAAAATTCAAGTAAAATAATAAAGGTCTATCAAGAAGATGAAAAGGAAATTGATTGCCTCCTGTTTAAAACTTTCTATCATTTGAAAGTTATTATTGAATCCCTCACACTTCTCCATTAACCCAAAGTACACCTTCAGGCCTTCATCAAATGGGCTTTCTAATCTTATACTTACTTTGGGTTTCTTATTTTCAGTTACAGTATCTCCAAATGAGTCTATTGCACAGCCTTCTAATAATGTTCTGTCTAAGGTCAGAATCAGAGAGAACTTCATTTCTACTGGTTAACCACAGCAGTGTGTTTGTTTACATCTATCACACTGTGGTATTTCAGGGCCCCTATTGCATCAATGCCAAATTCACAATACACAAGAATGTAAGGGTAAGTTGGTTAGGATCTTCAAAATCAATACCACCATGATTTCCCTTCCAGAGTTCATGGTTGTATGTTCATAATTTTTGACATGAGGTCTAAACCACATAAACTTGCTCCAAGCTAACAAGGGCCAAACACACTCTGGTTGTTCAGTGACAAATGAATTGTGGACTTCAATCTTTTGAAATACTTTGCAATGAAGAGCTGTAAATAGATCCCAGTCTTTTCTCCACTCAACTTTCTGTATAGACCACAGTACTGCATCTTTGTCTTCTCCTTGGTAAAAAAGACTACAGGCTAAAAGGGAATTGAATACCAGAGGCAGTATAAATTACCCTCTCAGTCCCGTGGCTCACTTATTGAACTAACGAGTTCCATCTTTTGAAGTCATAGAGAGTGGAGGCCAAAGCTTTCACTTCTGAAATGTCAAGAAATAATTAAAATCATAACACAAATGACACCAAAGGAAACTCATGGTGTTCTTGGTATCCTGAGGGAGAATTTCAGTGCATATCTCAGCCTGAAGTGTATAGTTTTGCTGAAAGCACAGAGCAGTGAAATTGTCAGTGATTTGGAAAACCCAAACCAAATAGTCTTTGAGGAAAAATGGCTTTTAAATAATTTCAATGCAATTTGATTGGTTCCATTATATACAGAGGCCTAATCAATGCTGCTTTGAACCACTGAAATGAAAAGGTGACCTTGAAGAGACTATTTTCACTGTCTAATAAGAATAGAATAAACCGAATGTGATTGTTCTTGAACTGCTTTGAAGGGGGGGGGAACTTTACTATTTTTTTAAAGATTTTATTTATTTATTTGACAGAGAGATCACAAATAGGCAGAGAGGCAAGCAGAGAGAGGAGGAAGCAGGCTCCCCGCCAAGCAGAGAGCCTGATGCGGGCCTCGATCCCAGGACCCTGAGATCATGACCTGAGCTGAAGGCAGAGGCTTTAACCCACTGAGCCACCGGAACTTTACTATTTTCATACAAAACTTGCTATTGCAAAATACCTATTAAAATCACAGTTTACAGTTTGTTTATAAGTAGAAGTTTCTTTTATCAGTACAATGCACCTATTTAATAAGTAGGGTATTATTATCATATTATAGCTACAGTTTATATATGAGGAAACAGGATTTGTAATATCAAGTTTATTTATAGAAACACACACCACTAGTAAGAAGTGAAGTCCATACTTTACATCAGGCTTCTGTCTTTTAAACCAGTGATCTCCTTATTGATATCACCATCACACTCCCTCTACAGTCAGCCTTAGCCTTGCCCTGTTTCTGGACATAAGGGAGGAAGCTACTGACAGGAAATTTCAGAGCTCCTTCTAAGTGTGTAGGCCCCAGGGAAATACTTTTTGTGGACCCCCCTGCTTATATTAACTTTTCAATTGAAAAATGAATTATCAGATAAATGGCTACATGGGAGGTATAGAGTTTTATTGATGAAGATTTAGAATAATGGGTAGAGACAAGGGATTTATGTATTTGTTATTGTGTAATCAGTTCAAAACGATTCTTTGAATGAATAAAGAAGAGGTGGTGTATGCGTGTGTGTGTATGTGTGTGTGTGTGTGTGTGCATATATAGTGGAGTATTAGTCATTAGAAAGATGAAATCTTACCATTTGTAACAGCATGGTGGAACTAGAGGGTATTATGGTAAGCAAAATAAGTCAGTCAGAGAAAGACAAATACCATATGATTTCACTCATATGTGGAATTTAAGAAACAAAACAGATGAACATATGGGAAGGGAAGGAAAAACAAGAGAAACAGAGAGAAAAAGGCAGACCTTGAGACTCTTTAACTGTAGGAAAGAAACTGAAGGTTGCTGGAGGGTGGGTGGGAGGATGGGAGCACTAGGTGATGGACATTAAAGAGGGCACTTGATTGAAGCACTTGGGTATTGTACGCAACTGGTGAATCACTAAATTCTCCACTGAAGCTAATAATACACAATATGTTAACTAAATTTAATTATTTAAAAAAAAGTTCTTTGTGGTGTCCAAACACCATCTCTTCCTGTTCAGATCCAAGAATCGTATTCTCATGTTCTTTATTGACACATGCAACTTCTGGGTAATTTCATATCTCTCACCACAAGCAAATGGTAGTGATGCTGTTATAACTCACAATGCTATGGGTCTTTAGAATCTGTTTATATGGAAAAAATACATAGCTGTTCTTGCCTCTTCAGTTGTTTGATAACATTTATTAAAAGCTAGTTACAGCATTACTTTTGACATTGTGTGATCTATCATGCTGCCACAAAGTGCTCGTTTCCAATGCCCACACAGAAAGTTTGTTTGTGCTTTATTGAAGGAGCTCACAAATGCCAGTTTTCCTCCACCTATGTAGGAAAATGAGAACAATAATTCATTTTATGGTGACATTAAATTTACCAACTTTATGCCTGAAATATAGAACAACTCATCTTTCAAGTATATCTTCTCTTGAATTATTCCATAATCACTGTATTCTTAGAATGTTCTTTCTTTCAATGTCAACTGCACCATTGTCTTCCACATCCTGTTGCCAGTGAGAAGGATAGGCAAGAGACCAGTGAATGAAATGAGAAGAGTGGTCTCATTGTGCAAGGACTGTCCAGCCTTATCTGGCATGGTCTAAGACAGACTGGAGAATACATCACAATATCAGTCAGAGATGAGAGAGAACATGGAACGAAGAGACTACTGGTGCATCTATCTTGAGCACTTTCAGCCAGATAATATGTGGCCTGGTTGTGGGACACTGACCTATATATGGCAAGGACCCTGCAGAGGGGGTGGGCCTGGGCACCAGAGGGGGTACACAGGCTAAAGGATATCTCCTGCCATGCTCACCACCTTTGAGTTTTATAGAAGGGAGGTGACACCTGGTTGAAAGATGGATAAGTAAGAGCCATGTCACAGGCCATACCTGCAGTTTGAGACCAAGGGCCAGCGGTAGAGCAGAGTCTTAAACTTATCATGTGTCTGACCTGATTGGGAGTTCCATCAAGTCACTGTGCTACCACAATGTTAATGGCCTATACAGAACAAAACATTTGTCTGTCCGACGTCCTGGAACCAGGGCCTGGTCAGAAAGACTAAGGACAATACCAAAGCAGAATTCTCCAGAGGACATTGTACACACTTCTGTGTGGGATAGAGCATCAGAGAGCACTCCAGTGGGCGGAAAGAGAAACCAGGGTCCCACAAGTCCTGATACATATTCAGAGTTTCCTGCCCAGGTGGCTCGCCTGGCTTTAGCTTGTCTCAGGCACCAGAAGTGTTTTAGAAAGGGAGGAAGAAGGAAAACATTCCATAGCTCAGTGCACTGAGTGCAAAACCAAGATCTGAATAGGGACCTTTCTTGCCCGGGTCTCTGAGTGTACTGGCCCGTCCATTCATTGCTTCTTGGTTAGCAAGACAATCAAAAGATCCAAATCATATGATAAAAGCTCTCATTTGCTATATGAACTATCATCCATTTACCCTACAAAGAATCTATACCCACCAGTTTTACTGGACCCTCTGCCTCAGAGGCTGACTGGAAAGGAATACATGTTCAGGATTCTTGTACCCGCTGACTTCTAGCTAGGTTTGATGAATGGGGAGCCCTTGCCAGAGATGAGCAGAAAGCAGACAAATGTGGTTAGGGAATTACTCTCTCAGATCCTTCCTTGTGAAGCCATTTTGGCTTTGTCCATCCACCAAAGGCTATTGCTCCTCAAAGGCAGCCATCTTCACACTAGCCTCTTTCTGGGTTCTGGTCACCATCCCTCCATGGGACCAATCTGGCTGCTTCTAACCTCAGGATATTGTACTATCCCTGAGTGGCTTCAAGTCTCCTTATAATTACCCTTTTAAGAATTAACCTTTATTGTTACACATACAAATGCAATGCTTTTGTTAAAAGATATACAGATTAGAGACTAAGTTGACAACTAGAGAGGGCTCTTAGTCCAAGGCACACTGCCCCTGTGAGCCTCCTGTCCGCCTCATGGATAAGCTAACCTCATTCAATTGGCTCTTGGACGCCCACACTTTAAATTTCAGATGAATGAAGTCCTCTAGCTGTGCACAAGAAACATGACCCTCTGCTTGTTTGTGGAGGACGGAGGGTTCATCTCCTGGTCCTCAGTGTTTTGGTTTGGCGCATAGGGTGGCAGCCAATCATCATGGTTTGTTCCTCCATCTCTAAACTAAAGGAGTCAGACTATAGGATCTCTGAATGAATCAGTCCAGCACTAGCATCTGGAATTTGGAGACTGTTACAGATGGGATGGTGCCTATACCCAGGGCTACCCCTAATATTTGCTGGTCTCAGAGCAAGAGTACAAATAAGAAGTCAATTTACTATGACTCTAAATATTTAGAAGTTACAAACAATAGTTACAGCCAAATCAAGTGTGAATTCTATATTTCTATCCTAACAAATATGTCTTCATCACAACAAAATGAAAAATACTCATAAAGGTATAGGTTTTTTGACAAACTATCAAAGATATTTGAATTTATTCACAATTAGTCAATGAGTCTTACCTTGACAATATTAGGATGAGTAATAAAATACATATATTATTTATAAATAATTTTATTTTAATTCCAAAATTTTTGTCTTTGTTTCAGTAAAGCTAATGTTATAGTTATTAAAATTTCTCAAAAAAATAAAATAAAATTTCTCCATAATTTGTATTCTACTGATCTAAATGATTAAAAAATAAATATAATTCTATTTAATGTATACATTTTAATATATTTTATATAAATACAAATTACATTAATGTAACCAATTTAAACATTAAAATTATTTTTCATAAATGCTTTGATTTTCTTTTAAATATTCATTACCATGAAAATTAAAATGAAAATTGAAATTAATGACTATCAAATACTTATATCCATTTAAATCAGAATTCACTTTTTATTTGGTTTATAAATATAATAAAATTTTTGTATTAATAGACCAAATCTTGAAACTGCCAGAAGTATCATCTAACTTCTGAGCATAGGAGCACCTTTTAGAATTAAGTTGACAGATTTTGTAAGTGCAGGAGTGACTACAAGATTGTTAGGATGCTGTCTTGCCTTTTCCAGCTGTTTGCCAATCCTTCTATTCTCCCCAACATGGAAAGAGGGAGCCAGAGGCCCAAATCCTTCTCTGTTCTCATAAGAGGAATAGTTTTATTTAGCATAATTCCCTAAAATGTTCCCCAAATAGTCTGGCCTGATGACAAAGAAAGGTCCACAGCCAGATAAAGAGAACCTAAACTGATCCCTAGATGAGAGCAGATTATCTGAGGCCTCTCTGTTTGAGGCAAATATTTCTAAACATCCAAACAAATGGAAAAGTCTCTGAAAACTGGGACAATAATCAGTGTCTGAACAGGGACAGATCTATTAGACCAGAACCTGGTTTATGAATATTATTCAGCATTTGTATTGTCAGTGGCCGGGCTCTGAGAGCTCTTGATATAAAATAAAATGAAGTTAAGTGATGTTGGAGCTAACCTGGCTTTCAGAGTTCTTTAATTTCAGAATTAAAAGTAAAACAGAGAGATAGTGACCTGGCCAATGTCCCAGCATTGGATTCTGGCATAGAGAAAGATTGAAAAGCCTCAGAGGAAGTATGATGTGCTGAGAAGATCATGTATCATGTGACTAGGCAAACCTTGGTTCCAATCCCAGATTGCCACATCCAAGATTATATTGGAAAATCTCTTGACATAACTAAGCCTCATTAACCATTTTCAAATTTTTCAGAATGAAGCATAATATATTATGCTGGATTGAGTAAAATGATGTATAAAGAGCACATAGCACAGACACTTCTCCAATGAAGACATACAAATGGGTAACAGACACATGAAAAAATGTTCATCATCCTTAGCCATCAAGGAAATTCAAATCAAAACCATGTTGAGATACCACCTTATACCAATTAGAATGGCAAAAATTAACAAGGCAAGAAACAACAAATATTGGAGAGGATGTGAAGAAAGGGGAGTCCTCTTACACTGTTGGTAGGAATGCAGGTTGGTGCAGCCACTTTGGAAAACAGTGTGGAAATTCCTTTAAAAATTAAAAATAGAGCCACCCTATGAACTGGCAATTGCACTACTGGGTAGTTAGCCCAAAGATACAGATAGAGTGAAAAGAAGGGTTATAGATACTCAAATGTTCATAGCAGCAATGGCCATAACCATCAAACTGTAGAAAGAGCGGAGATGCCCTTTAACAGATGAATGGATAAAGAAGATGTGATCCATATATATCATGGAATGTTACTCAGCCATCAGAAAGAATGAATATCCAACTTTTGCATCAACATGGATGGGACTGGAGGAGATTATGCTGATTGAAATAAGTCAAGCAAAAGTCAATTATCACATGGTTTCACTTACTTGTGGAACATAAGGAATAACATGGAGGACATTAGGACAAGGAAGGGAAGAGTGAAGCTGGGGGAAATCAGAGGGGGACATGAACCATGAGAGACTATGGATTCTGAGTTTGTTTAACTGAGGGTTTTAGAGGGGAGGAGGGTTAGGGGATGGGTGAGCCTGGCGGTGGGTATTAAGGAGGGCACATACTGCATGGAGCACTGGGTGTTATACATAAACAATGAATCTTGGAACACTAAATCAAAAACTAATAATGTACTCTATGGTGACTAGCATAACATAATAATAAAAAAAAAGAACGTATAGCAATTACTATGAACGTTTATTTTCTTTTTCTCGGTCCAATTCAGCATTCTCTTAACTACATTAAAGTAGTGAATCAAGGAGAATGTATAGTGTTATATATATTCTTTAAATCTCTGACCTAGAAAGTCCTTACTTTCAAAGCAATAGGCAGCAGTGACTCATTACTACAGCACTCAGAAATGAAGGAAGAATGGGGGTGGGGGGTTCCTATCAAAGCAAAACATAGAATACAGATGAATAAAAATACACGTATACATGCTTTATACACACATACTAAAGTATCTGCCTATAGATTTAACTAGATAAGAGAGTTCAATCATAACTGATTCTACTCTCTTCTGACTCATAAGCAGCATTAAGTAACTTCCTGTACTCTCCTGAAATGAGTTCTCTTTCTGCCCACCCCAGCAAACTGCAGCCTGGGAACCTGGCTCTACTTCAGAAGTTGAGTCACTGCTGCCTTTATTTTAAACGTTGTTTCTGCCAACAGATTCTCCATCCAATTCCAGAAAAGATTCACAAAGAGTGATTGCCATTTGATACTTTAAGCAGTAGCTTGGTTTCCTTGGTGCAGGTATAATACTGCTATTAGACATTTAAGGTTTATCTCAAAAAGGTAGAAAGGTAATTTTAGGATGTTATATAATAAAAAAAACTTAGTACAATATCCAAACTGAAAGAAAACTGCCAACATTTAAACATCTCTCACAGCTGAATTTGATGGCAATTTCTGATGTGCAGAAGGAAGTGATGATTCATCTCAGTTCATAATGGGTCCCCAAAGTGCTAAATTTTTCTTGCCTTACTTAATCAGAAACTCCAAAGGGACCTAAGCAATGTAGTTTAACAGCATGAAGACTCAAGATTTTTTTGATTTAGTCCTATCAGTCAAACTATATGACCATTTATTAATTTAATGGATAAAAATGGAAAGAACATTTTTAAATTAAAAAATAATCTATAATTTTATATGGGATTAACAATAAAATTTTGACTTATCACATAAAGGAAAGATATTTGTGGTGAATGCATTAAGTTTCAATATTTTATAGAACACCAAAAAAGAATTGCTGTGTTAAAAATGAACATGTAACATAGATTTATGGGAAGGAAGAGCATAAGAAATACCTTGCAATATGTATGATTGTATTGAATGCTCCTTGTCTACTCTTCCAGCTCTAAAGGCTGTGGTTTGGAGTGTGTTTCAACCATGTTCACACAAACCTAACCTACCATTCTTGCTTTGAGCCATGTCATGTGCCTCATGGTGTGACATGGGAAGTCCATGAGAACCCGCTTGGCATTCATACATGTATTCTGGAAGGTTGGAGAAGTTAACATCCATGGAGCATGCTTACCCAATGAAGAATGGAGCTCATAGAAATGTTTTACCTTGACACACAGTTCATAAGGCTCCTCAGAAGGTCCTACTGAGTAGAGAATCAGATCACCATAACAACACCAACACATCTTTATATTAACTTTCTCTCCTTCCCTGATTGATTTCCTGTATTAGTTACCTATTTCTGTGTAACAAATTGCCTCAAATCTTAGTTATTTAAAACAACCAGTATTTATTCTCACAGTTTCCATGGTCAACATATCAGAAGCATCCTCAGTGGGGTGATTCTAGCTCAGAGTCTCTCATGAGCATGTAGCTCAAATGTTAGGTAGGGACACATTCATCAGGAGACTTGACTGGGGCTGGAGGACCCACTGCAGAAATTACTCCTGTGATTGTGAGCAGGAGCACTCAGTAACTCATCATGTGGACTGTTGCTCGTCTCACGCAGCTGGCTTTCCGCAGAGCGAGTGATCCAAGGCAGAGGCTAAGGGAGAGTGCATGCAGGAAGTTACATGTCTTTTATGACCTAATTTTGGAAGGGCCATACTACCACTTCTTCTGTGGGCTCTGTAACATAGACAAACACTGGTGCAATGCAGGAGGAGACTACCCAAGGGTATGAATACCAACAGGTAGGAACAATGGGTTATTATGGAGATTGGCTATCATACTTCTTCTACCCTTCATTTATGATCCCTGGAATCACTTCCAATAAACTACTTGAAAAAGCCTTCATTTCAGGCTTTGCTTTTGGGAAGAAGCTAGACTAAGACAATGAATGACTTTCTCTATATGATTTTTTTTTATGAGCAGATCACTATGTACATACGGAAAGATTTCTAAAACATTATTAAGTGCAAAAAAAGAAAAATGTAGAACTCTTCTAGTATATGTATATGACTGAGAGAATATTTTTTAAAACTAAGGAATAGTTAATGATGGCAGAGAAGTTTTGGAAAGAAAGGTTTATTAATTTTAATTTTATTATTCTCAGCATTATCTGAATTTTTTAAACCTGTTTGTGTATTCCTTTAAAAATAATTTGACTTTTTTGGGTAATGAAATTATGGGTGATTTTCAATTTCTCTATAATTTTATGTATTTAAAGTATAATGCTACTTTCAAAAACAGTAACTGTAACAGTCAGAGAAAATCTCTTCTGTCAGGAGCTACAGAAAATGTTTAAGAGAAGGCTTAATTCAGGCAGTACTTTAAACAGTACTGTATTTAATCTCTCCAGGTAGTGAGGTCCAGTGTTAATAACCCAATTATTTCACTCCAAAAGAAAAGTGAAGAGACATTCCACTTCTATGATAAATCCATGCCCAAGGACACAGCATATTTCTTTTTGTCCTGGCTGTACACTATCTTAACATCATATTAATACTGGGAATACATGGAAGAATCATCCAGAACTATGCCCTAGAATTTTGCTCTTGTCCACTGTTACTTTTTGTATATTTCAAACTAAAGTCAAACCTATTAACAATACAGTGCCAAGATAATGAGAATTCCAATATAAAGCAATTGACAATGGGTTTCTATTATTATCTCAAAGAACAGTTCAAAATCCTTACCTTTTGGAAACTTCAAGCAACACTGGATGGCAAAGCAAGTGATAAAAGAGAGTGACTCCCTACATCTTCAATATCTTCCTAGCCTGAACTTCCAGAAATCAGTAGGCCTCTCATTAAATTGTCATGATGGCTTCCCCAGGTGATGCTCAACAGCAGCTGAGACCAGGATGCATTTGGATTAAGCCTCTACACCTCTCTTGCAAACTAGATATATAACTCTGACAGAATTCACAAATTTTGCATAGTGTGACCTCACATTTTAATCTTTTTAAAAATCTCACCTCTCTAGTTATAGCAAGATTTTACTATCATAAGCAAAAGACACCTTTTATAGGTCAGATGATCTCTTAGTAGTGGTAACTTCTGTAACCAGATAAGAATTTAAATTAATATATTAAGGAATTTGAATCATCTACCTCATTTGACTATAGTTGTAAGGGATGGTGGAGACAAACCAAAAAATTAAAACTTACCAAAGTATTTTTTCCCTAAAGATGAAAAAAGTGAACTTCAGCGAATAAACATTTTTTTCCTGATGATAGGCATATTTCTCAGTAAGCAAGTTAATTTCCTACAATTTTAATTGTGAATCCAAGTGCCCTTGCCAAGTTTTCCATGTTGTCAATGAGAGACACAGGTGGCTAAGGCATTGAGTCCTTTGGGTGCTCTGGGCCTTGACCACAGTGCTGTTCCCATTCTGACACATATGGACACTGGCAAGTCTTATTTTTGTAATCAGGATTGGAGCCTGCTAATATCTGGAGTGCTAAGTGGCATCACTTTTCACTTCTCTGGTGTTATTTCATTAATGTGATAAAGTTCAAAGTCGGATGCAAATACATTTTTAAAAAGTTGAAAGATTTTTTTCATAAATGGCTTAACTTCCCATACAAATTTTGCCCCCTCAGAAAAAATCTTAATGGTGTGGGGAGGATTGGATGCTGTGGAGAAAGGGGAACTCTCTTACACTGTTGGTGGGAATACAAATTGGAGCAGCCGCTTTGGAAAACAGTGTGGAGATTCCTTAAAAAATTAAAAATAGAGCTACCCTATGACTCTGCAATTGCACTACTGGGCATTTACCCCAAAGATACAGATGTAGTGAAAAGAAGGGCCATATGTACCCCAATGTTCATAGCAGCAATGGCCACAATCGCCAAACTGTGGAGAGAGCCAAGGTGCCCTTCAACAGATGAATGGATAAAGAAGATGTGGTACATATATACAATGGAATACTACACCTCCATCAGAAAGGATGGATATCCAACTTTTGTAGCAACATGGACTGGATTGGAAGAGATTATGCTGAGTGAAATAAGCCAAGTAGAAAAAGTCAAGTATCACAAGTTTCACTTACTTGTGGGGCATAAGGAGTAATATAGAAGACAGTAGGAGAAGGAAAGTAAATGGGAAGTAGGGTAATTCAGGGAGAGAAATGAAACACAAGAGACTTTGGACACAGGAACAAACTGAGGGACTTGGAGGGAGGGGGTTGGGGGATGGGAGAGCCTGGTGGTGGGTACTGAGGGCATGTATTGCATGGAGCACTGGGTGTGCAGCATAAACCATGACTCTTGGAAAACTGAAAAAATAAAATAAATTTAAAGTCAAAGAAAAAAGAAAGTGATCAAAAAGAACAAACTTTTGGTTATGAGATAACTAAGTTCTGAGGACATAAGACACAGCATGGTGACTATAGTTAATAATACTGTATTGTATATTTGTAAGTTGCTAAGAGGGTAGATCTTAAAAGTTGTCATCATGAGAAAAAAATTGTAACTATGTGAAGCAATGAATGGCAACTAAATTTATTGTCACATTTATGTGTATGTGTGTAGATAGATAGACAGATAGATAGATAGATAGGTATATATATTCATTATGTTGTACCCCTTAAATCTACATAATGTTATATGTCAACTCTAGCTCAACAAAAATGGAAAAAAAAATCATGGGTTCACCATGTTTCTCTGAAAGGCCCTCTAAAAGAAGCTATGTCTATTTAGAGTGATATAAACTGCTTGAATTTTTATTTTTGCCTTCTATGGCAAGCTTGAATATACAGTGATTGGATTTAAGAAAGCATAGAACACAGTGGAGACAATGAATAAGGTTAAGTAAGTGTTGCTAAAAATATCCTTGCCAAAAACAGAAAGTCGGTAACTATAAAGTCATGTAAGCTCAATTCCCTTTGCTCATGTAGTCCTTACTCTTTTAATTAAATAGGACCAAGAGGTAAATATTAATATAATATGCAAATTTATATAACAATTTTTCTCAATTTTATAAAATCTTGAACCACAGAGAGAGAGAGAGAGAGAGAGAGTCTTCCTCTTTTGCTGTCCCCTCTTATTCTTTTGGTTGGGAGAAACACTGCATTTTTCCTGCCAAACCACATGAACTCTAGTCTTGACTTATTTAATTATTTTCATGATCACCATAAAATGTAACTTTAAAATTCCCTCCATAATTTCAAGTTTCTTGTTCTGGGAGTAAAACTGGAAATAAATCACTTGTGTGAGTTCCCTACATTGCTCATGATTTAGAGTTACTCTTCAGAAAAGTTTACGAAAGACTCTTCTAACACCAAAATGTGGAAACTCACAAACTGTGCATACTAGCCTTAACTGAATGCTCTTATTTAAACATGGAAAGTAACTAAAGTATTTATACCCTGGTTTTATCTAGGGAAATAAAAAAACCTAATATTTGGAAGCTGACTTGAGAATATAAATATCAATAATAAAGAAATCATTATTTTCTTAGCCATATTCCATAAGTTTCCTATGGAAGGAGATTCAGCTTTGAAGTTAACACTTTGACAAGCCTATTTGGAGTTTCCAGGGATGTAGTTTGGTTGGCACCAGAGATGGATTGGGAGAGATGGCAGAAAGCTCTACTGTTCTGCTTAGAAGAGAAAGAGATTTGACACTTCACAGAGAATGGGTGGCTACTGAGAGACCCAAAGACTGGTAATGGAGGAGACAGAAAAATTTAATGTAATTCTGAGTAAAATCTCATGTGTTGTGTAATGCAAGTTTTCCCATAGTCTTCTCTACAAAATCATTAGTTAATTTATATCGCTCACCCATGCTTTATAGAGAAGAATTTCTAGTGGGGGAAACTGAAGCAGTACTGAGTCCGGCTTCAAGGTTAGTATGAGGTGAAAGCAGGTATCCATTGAAGATATTACATGTGAGATGAGAAAATATTTCAATGATAACGATTTTCAAGCTAGAGAATCACTTCCTTTTATAAGACCCCACATTTCTCATAATTTGTGTAGATAGAACAGAATCTTAGATTTTTCTAAGAAAAAAATCTTTATAGTATTTTAAAGATGATGGTCATACTTGTGTGAACCACCCTTGGATTTGCCAGGGAACAAGGAGTTAAAGACAGGAATATATAAGCATGGTGCCTGGAGTGCCTTAAACACCTGAAACTGTAAGTTACATAAAGCAGTGATTTTCATTTAGGTTGGTTTGGTTTGGATTTTCATTGCTTGTAATGAGAAATCTCTTGCCTTTGATGCAGAAAACAATTCTGGTTATCATCAGAATGTCAATGAGGGCAAAAAGGGTCATAGGGATGATAGATGGAGAACAGGTACAGTTAAAAGAAAATAATCTGGTAGCTGAAAGAATTTGCCATTCTACGTGCCTTGGACTGATTAATATCTAAACTCTAGTTTGAACACTAGAGTTGGCTTCAGAGAACGAAATCCAAGGGCTTCTCAACAAGAGAAGCATTTTATCTAAGTTTAGCTGTACCTTGAGTATTGAGGAGTTAGCCAGCTGCCAATTTGGATGTGGAAGATTAGCAGAAGAGAAAGTTCTTTGTAGCTAGTTTAACTTGGATGGAGAGGAAAGAAGCAAGGATTCTGTAGAGGGGCACACAATAAACTATAAAGGTTACTAACAGTTTAGAGATCTGGCCTTCACTCCTGAACTAGCATTGACCTCTCTTTCCTGGCCATGCTTCAGTAAATTTTTCCCACTTAACTGCGCATCCCTATTTATGACCCTGGCTAAACCCACCTCTTCTATCCTTGATCCTACTAGCTCAGTTATTCTTCCTTCCTTCATACCTTCCTTGAGATTGCCTGAATATGTCCCCCACTGGGCTAATTATGCCTCACTCTCTTAGCTGTGTTTGTGGTTGTACATCTAGACTCCTGCCATCTGCTCTCTTCTTATACAGTATTTTATCCTTTGAGTTTTATTAGGGCACAAACTGTGTCTGTTTGGGGCATTTGATCCCATTCACTAAACTGTGAGAGTCACATATGGAGGCTTATGTAGTAAAACTGAATGGTCCAGTCCAGGGGAAACTAGAAGGACAGAAAGAAGACACAGCTGAGAAGAGAGTGGGAAAACAGAATGAAAAACGATTACTAATATCTACTTTCACTTTTTCAACATTAAAAAAAATCTTTGTTGTGCTTTATTCTATCTCCCAAAATTAGTGGAAGAGTTCTAGTCATGATTCACCAGTAGTTCAAGATGAGCTATTATGCTGGTTTCTACTCTTCCATCTTGTCCATCAGGAAGTCCCTCCTAATATTTTGGTTTGAATACCACCTTGTCAGGGGTGTCTTTGACTACAGTGGCCCCTCTTATTCACAGAAGATATGTCTCAAGACCCCCAGTGGATTTCTGAAGCCTCAGATAGTGCCAAACCTTGTACATGTTTTTCCTTTCCTATACACACATCCTTATGGCAAAGTTTAATTTATAAATTTGGCAAAGAGATTAATAATAATAACTAATAAAATATAATTATCACAATAGAACTATAATAAAAGTTATGCAAATGTGTTTTCTCTGTCTCAAAATATCTTTTTATATGTACTCACTCATCTTCTTGTAATGATGAGGTGAAAAAAGGCTTGCATAAGATGAAGTGAGGCGAATGACATAGACATTGTGACATAACATTAAGCTACTATCGACCATCTGACCATACATCAGGAGGATCATCTGCTTTAAGACCATGGTTGATCACAAGTTTGGAGGATGTAAATGAAACCCTGGAAAGTGAAACCATGGATGGGGGGACTACTGTGCCAAATTCCACATCTCCATCACTTTTAGGTTTTATGTTTCTGCATATCATTTATCACCATCTGACAGTCTATGTCTTACTTGGCTGTTAATCCCTCTCTAGTTAATCTTCTGTCACCCAGGTGTAACATTAGGTACTCAGTAGATATTGGCTGAGTGAATCAATGAATGAATGATAAAAAGTAAGTCAATATTCTATTATATAACCTTCCCCCTTCCCTCAAAGAGAGAAATTTGGTTAACAGTGCTATTCTCTGTAGGCAGTTTCAAAGACAGTCATTCCTCCATTCATTTGTATGCATCATGGTTTTATTTTACATGTTTCAAGACATTTATATATTAAAAATTAACATAGCTGATGAAAAAAAAAACTGGTGAGGGGTGCCTGGGTGGTGCGGTGAGTTAAGCACCCTACTCTGTGCTTGGGCTCAGGTTGTGACCTCAGGGTTGAGCCCCGCATCAGGCTCTGTGCTTAGCGCAGAGTCTGCTTGAGACTGTCTTTCCCTCTGCTTCTCTTCCCCACTCAAATAAGTAGGTAAATCTTTAAAAAAAAAAAAAAAACCTGGTGAGAGCTAAGGTTTTCAAAAAGTTAAATGTAAGCAAAAATTGTAAAATATATAATGATTATGAAAGATCTGGGGAAAATCACATTTGGGGAATATATTAGTCAAAACAAACAATTTTAAACATGTTTTTAAAAACTGAAACTGGGTGACAAATTTTCATTACTGTTACTAATCTGCTACAAAATCTTTAGATTACAGATAATGTAATTCAAGGCCAAGAGCAGCTTTCCTTTAACCAGGAAATGCTTTACTTAATCCACATAAGGCCAACTGGAAAAGTTCTAAGACAATCACAGTGACATTCAGCAGCCTCTGACTGACTTTAACAAAGTGTGGTGACATGTCGGAAATACTCACCATTTTTTTGATAAAATATTAATGGTATATAAACCAAGGCATTGAGCAAGGGGAAAGTTCAGTATTAAAAGGGAGCAAATCAGACCAGCCTACCCTAGACTGTTGGGCGTGGGTCATGTGGGGCAGGTGTCTTTATGATAATCACCTGTGATGAACAAAGAATAAACAGACCCTAAAAAGGAGGTAAGCCATTAATGGTGTTTTCAATAAAGATGTTAAAAGGATTTCAGTTCCCTGGTTAGTTTTCTTTCTTTTATTTTTAAAGATTTTATTTATTTATTTGACAGAGAGAGATCACAAAGAGGCAGAGAGAGAGGAGAAAGCAGGCTCCATGCTGAGCAGAGAGCCTGATGTGGGTCTTGATCCCAGGACCCTGGGATCATGACCTGAGCTGAACGCAGAGGCTTAACCCTCTGAGCCACCAAGGGGACCTCCCTGGTTAGCTTTCTATAAAAGACCAACCCTAAAGGCCTTGGTTGGCAACCCTGTCAGGACCCCTCTCACTCCTGAGAACTTTTTTTCTGTATACTTGCTTAGCAAGCTTCTATTGCTTTACTCACTAAATAAATTTAATAAATAAATAAATGGGAAATTTCATTAAAGTATCATTTTTTTAAAGATTTATTTATTTTAGAAAGAGAGCACGAGAGGAGGCACAGAGGGATAGGGAGAGAGAATCTCAAGCATACTTCATGCTAAGCACAGAGCCAAGGGGCTTGATCCCAAGACCCTGAGATCAGGAGCTGAGCCAAAACCAGCAGTCAGATGCTTACCCAACTGCGCAACCCAGGTGCCCTCATTAAAGTATCATTATAGTCAATGGACACATGAAATCTTACTTTGTCGTATTAAAATTAGTTTAGGGAATATGTTTTATTGACAATTTACCTATGAATGAATTATATCAATTTGAGATTTTGAAATATGATCTTCTAAAATACATCCAAGAGATTTTTTTCTTTCACAAAAGGCGTATTTAAGGTCATACACAAAGGACTAGTTTTCAACAATTTGAAATTGATAACTAAGAATTCCAAAAGTTGAAACGGTTGACTACAGGTTTAGGTCTGGTAATAACGAGGGGAAGATGTCAGATAAATCAAAGAGGAACATCCACAAATACCCTGATTCCTTTTTACTACCAAATAGCATTGCATGCTCTTTCTGTCTACCTGCCTCAGAGGCTTCCAAGAATTCAAAATATCCTGGCAATATGTGAGGCAGTACCCTGCTTCCCTCTATTTTCTTCCTTTGTTTCAACCTTGCTCTACTCTCCCATCACCTCTCTTTCCTATCTCACTGGAATCATGTCCTTCCAGAAGCACTCTATAATTAAATAGAACCAAGCCTTTTATGTATATACAACCCTTCACACACACACACACACACACACACACACACACACACATCCTACATTATGCTTATGTATATACATTATCTATGGTGCTTCTATAAACATCAGTACCAAGAAACAAGTTTATAGACTGTAATACTGACATTGGCAGAAGCTTAAAAATGAAATATAAAATCAACACACATGTTGCAATTTTACTTGTCAACTATACCCTTAAAAAGCTGGAAAAAATGAAACACATATTTCCCAATTGAAAAATAAATAAAAGATGATAGGTAGGTAGATAGATACACAGATCATAGATAGATAGGTAGATGCAGGACTTTTAATTACGTACAATTAATCAACTCCAAATCATTGAAGAAATGTTAACTAATATGCTAGGACATAAAAATAAGTGATATGCTATAATCTTCTTGAGAATATTTGTTGAAAATGTTGTTAGGGTGTTTAAATTTCTTTTATCTTACTAATTTGGTTAATGGGATTTTTTTCTTCATTGCTTTGACTGTTTCCCTATCTCCTAGAAATTGTAGAAATTGATGTTTTACTCAATGTACTTGTAAGGAGTTTTTAGCATATAGTTTGTGAAGGGGGAATCATAGGAGGGTCGTTCACACAGAGAGTGCTTGTTTTTCTGAGGCAACATTCAAAGTGGACATAAGCTCAGCATAGGGCGAACACCATTTCCCGTGTCATTGGCACTGTGTGATGACAACTGTACTGGGAATGACACCCTCACCCTTCAAAGGGAGTGTAGACATATTGTCGTATTTAACCACCAGGCTCATTTCTCATGCCAGGTTTTTATAAAATTGCCTGCATGTTAATTGTCCAAATTAAAGGGTAAGCAAAGCAGTCAAAATAAAAGATTTCCCACAAAATCATCATCTAGTCTTAATTTTTTCATGCGTCAGAATAGGGGCTGGGAGGTTTGTCCAAGTCTCCAGATTTCTAGAACTGTCCGCGATGCATCAACTAGTTCACGTAAAGCTGAAGTGATTTGTGTATGTTCATTTCTTGTCCTCGAGATGTCTCCTGATACTTTGAAAATCCTTGTAAACTCTTTTGAGTGTTCTACACAGGGGCAAATTTTGAAAGACCTTTTCTTTTTTTTAAATGTCTTTACTTAGAAGATACGTGCATAAAATAGCCATCAAAATTCTGTCTCAGCAAACGGTTGAATTCAGAGTTAGTGAAGTATTTCATGCAGAAAGCGATACTATGATGTAGATGAAATGAAAGGTAATGAAAGAAATCTTTATGCAAGGAGAAAAATCTAGCGCCAAAGACATGGTGTAAATGCTTACTACTTAAGTCTTTCAACTATGAGTCATGACCCATGATTAGTGAAGTATTCCTTCTCAACTTTCAGTAACCATGAAGGTAATTTTTATAAAAGTAGTTTTTTTACCCTACCCGTAGTGATAGCTAGAAAAGATAAACTCCTACACAAGGCAGTGGTGGGGGCAGCGAGGGAGGAGGTTACGATCTGCGTGGGAAGCTGTAGGTGGTCAGGGATGCTTAATAGTCCAAGATGAGACTCCTACTCATCTAGCTTGAGCAGTTAGCAGCCACTTTTTAGTTGTTTAGTTGGCCCTGTTCTCTCTCTCTCCCTCCCAGCCCCCCCATCAAATCCAACACATATGTTCAAAAAACAGCTTGCAGTTCTTATTAGAACACTTGAGCTTGTATCAACTTGCATCAGCCAATGGAATCAATTGTTAAGATCTTATTAACACATATTTTACCATTCAAACCATGAGAAACACAGCTAGAGAGGGAACACAATAGAGGGACTGAGAGAGGGAGAAGCAGGCTTCCTGGGTGGGGCTTGATCTGGGTATCCAGGATCATGACCTGAGCCTAAAGCAGTCGCATAACCAACTGAGCCATCCAGGCGCTCCTGCATTAGTTTTTCTTTTATCATAGACTAATCTCAAATGTCTACATTACATATTTTGTGTAAATGTATATATGTATCTATGTCTCTCTCTATACTCGTGTACATACACTCACATAGACAGAGGTACATGTGATGAAAATAAAACAGAAGTCACAGCAGCACATTTTCACAAACTGTCCATGTCATAACCCTATCACCACCTGAAAAGGTGTCAGTGGGCAGTCCTAATCTGAAAATCTACAGATTCATGGTGGCCTTGAAATGACAATGAAGCCACACTCCATTGTTATTTTAGAGGCCCTTTTATGCTTCATTAATACAGGGCAAGGAAACAATGCACTGCTTACTTCCCCAGCCTTGACTGCCTGTCACCACACCCTGAGGAGCTACTTCCTCTTTATCCACAATTTTAGCATGAGGTTTTGTGGCCTAATTTCCAGAAATTAGCTCCCCTTCCAATTATCACTCTGATTATTTCTAAGAGCCCACGGGGACCATATCTTGCATTCTCCAGGACAGAGGCCTCAGGTTTTCAGATTCCAGCAGACTCGCCTGCAGTCACTCAGCAGCTGCGGCAGAGTTGACCCTCACAAGTTTGGGGTCTTCTGAGAAAAGCAGTCCTCCAGTGGAACTCTGCTGGTGCTCCCTCGATGGCCTGGAGGAGTATCCCTACCCCACCTGATTTCCACAACTAGGACCAGGATGCAATTTTTGTCTTTTTATTTTTATTTTTATTTTTATTTTATTACATTATTTATTTTTTCAGGATGTAATTTTTCTTAAGAATTTCCTCAAGAGTTGAAAATTATGTATCTGTAACTCAGAAAGAACCTTACAACTATGACTAGAGACCTGAATATGGCTTTTTATAACTGTGTAGCCAGCAGTAAGGGACAGCATAAGCCCCAACTCATAGGAAACCTAAGATATCCACACCTCCAGGTCTACTGGGGAAAATGTTCTCTTCTGTCCAAGTTGATTAACAGAATGTCTGAGATGAAATCTAGAGACTTCATAGGCAGCCTCTTCAATCCTCACAACAACCCTATAATAATAATTACTACCACCACCACAATAATCCTTTTTACAGATGAGGAAAATCTGTAAAAATCCTTTTTACAGGCAAGAGGATAAAAGTCATCTTGCTCAAGATCACAAAGCCAGGATTTGAAAACCAAAAGTGTCTGACTCCCTCATTTCAGGAATCTAAAGGCAACTAAAACTCTGGTGGTGGTCAGAGTGCTAATTTCAGACACACGATCTAATGAAATTCTGACAGCTTCTTGAGTGAAGGAGATGGAAGGGCACCTTGCCATGAAGAAGGAGTCAGGTGACAGAAAGAAGCAACCACATTCTGAAGGCTTGGAGGGACAGCTGACTCTGAAATTGTACCTCCTATTGCAGCCCTCCAAGTTGTGGCAGTATTAAAGTTGATGCACTCTGATTCCAGAGGAAAAGACATTCCTCCAGCAGCACACTGCCCCAGCTCCCCCACCTTGAAGCAGGAATCCCAGCAGATCCAAATGCTGCACCCCCAGTATCATGTGCAATACTTAGGGAGGAAGAGAAAGAGACATGATATTATTTCTCTTGTCCTTTAAAACGCTTCCTTCCCATTCCAAAGAAATCCCAATCTTATAGGTAAGCATCGGTTAAGCCATGATTCATCTGGTGGCTTGGTGGCTTGGACTATGAGGGTGAGTACATATATGACCCTCAAACACCATGGGTTTGAACTATGTGGGTCCACTTATATGTGGATGTTTCTCAATAAATATGGTAGAGCACTGTTAATGTATTTTTTCTTCCTTATGATTTTCTTAACGTTTTCTTTTCTGTAGCTTATGTTATTATAATAATACAGTATATAATACACCTAACATATAAAATATGTGATAATTGACTTTATGTTATCATGTAATATGATAATTGACTTTATTCTGAGAAAAGCAGTCCTCCAGTGGAACTCTGCTGGTGCTCCCTCGATGGCCTGGAAGAGTATCCTACCCCACCTGATCCCATACCACAACTAGGACCTGGTGTTATAACATAGGACCTATGTTATTGGTAAGCCTTCCGGTCAACAGTAGTTTAGTTTAATTGTTAGTAATTTAATTATTAGTAATTAAATTTGGGGCAGGGGTTAAAGTTATATGTGGATTTTCAACTGCATGGGGACCTGGTGCCCCTGACCTTCAGGTGTGAAAGGGTCAACACATATATATGTGAAGTTAGAAGTCACAGTGCTATTTAACAGACATGTAGGAAAAGAGGTGGACACTAAAGAGACAAAGTCAAAACCTGGGGACCCAAAGGCCAAGGCTAACAATATGGTAAGCTCCATAAGAGGTTGTTCACCACTGGAAAGATCAGAGGCCAGAGGTGAAGTCAAAATAGTGGGCAGTCAGGAGTCAAGCAATAAGGTCAAGGTAAATTACCTGTGAGTACGACAAGCAAGAATGTAAATCCTACTCCTTAACACAGATGGCAGTTTGCAGTTGCACTTCCTCAACATCATTAAATTCATGGCAGATGGCACAAGTCTTTGCATTGTCACGTAGATTTTACAACTTCTCTAAAAATAATTTTTAATGGCACATTACTCATTTTATCTGCTATCCCAAATTATTTGATGCAATTGTGTCTTCTTTAAGTCATAACACTTAAATCTTCAAGATTCTACAAGCTCAACAGCAATTATAGTGCCACTTCCTATAAAATTTACAAAGTATATGTTCAAGTTAAGTCTAAGCTGAGAAAATGTAATGGCTTTATGAGATTTTATTGCAGAAATCTCTATCCCAACAACATGACACTACCTTTAAAGTAATGAATACAAGCCTAACACCGCACACTTCTTCCCCAGTCAGGGTATAAACATGCTTCTTAAATATGTACAAATATACCTAAACAAGATATCTTAGCTCTGCCCTCTAGGTGTTACTAAATTTGACTTCATAATCCTAAATGTTCAGACTAATAGCCAGGGGGCACCTTTTCAACACAAACCTTCCAGATTTACAGAACCATCACCAGCCAAGCAGCCCTCCTGTCAAAAGAACAGTGTCTGTATGATAATACTAGAATCTGCTCTACCTAAACAACCTCTCCCATGAAGTTCAATTTTACTGAACTTCTCATATTCTGACCCAATCCAACTTAGTGCTTTTGTTCAACTGCACTTCATGCATGATCTTGAGTCATCCTTTCTTTAGTCAAGCTTATTAACAAACGGCAAAGGGACAAAATCATATTCACTGAGAGATTCTTAATCCATTCTCTATATCTTTCTTTAAAAAATCATTTCTAATAAGTACACACTTATTTCATCCATCCCTTCCACATATTTTCAAGTCTACTTTATTGTAACTACCACAGTCATGTTTACCTTGATTCTTCTTCTTTTTGGTCAGCTTGGTTTTGTTGTCTACCTATAACCATCACAGCAAGGTGTCAGAAAAAATTTTAGCCCAAGCCAAGACCTTTGATCTCCAACATTTATTCCAAGGCTATGTTTCTGAGGCCCAAAGAAAGGCCCTGGGAATCTTATGGTTATACGTAGAGTCTTTGACATTTTCCACCTTCTGCTGCTCATAACCAACATACCTAAGCTTCACCTTATTCCTCCCCTGTGCCAGGCTTCTCTAATAGTCAGTACATACTGTGCAGATTTGTACAACTTCCCACTCATATAGACACTGACCACTTTTAGGAAGGAAAGAATTAAGTAAAACACTTTAGTTTTTCCTCCCAAAGGGCTCTGGGTACAATAGTTTGACTTACTCCTGGCCATCATGGCCGACTCTAAGATGTGATAACTGATTCAGATACAACAAATTGTGTGAATACATTGGCCTGTTTTCTCCTGGGTTCTTATTCCTGAATTTCTCCTGTAACCTAATATCTTGACTCACTCTTTTGGCTGGGTTTTCTATACTAATCAGCAAGCCAGACCTCCTGGCCTCCCACAAAAACAACTTGATACCCACAGTTTACCCACATAGCTCTCCAGTTGTATCATCAGCTGAAGCTCAACCTAAGCTCACACATTTCTCATCAAGTTTCCAGCATAGATAGGAACACTTGTTTTCTGATTTCTGCTTGCTTGGGAACTGCTTGCCAACTTGAGGAAGTTGTGTATATTTTTAAAAAGTTATCTTCTAATTGTAAACTTTGTTTGCATGAAGCCTCATCTCACTCTGTCTTTCCCCATTTAGACTCTTAGTCTCGATCCATTCCTCAGGAATGATGTTGGCACTGTGTCCAGAAGAGAGTTGTGGACAGCACCCCTATGTGAAAATGTGAATGTTTTACACTCTGAGGCTCCTTTATTTCCACATACCATTCCCAGAGGATTTGCTTAGGTAACAAGGTGGAGATGCTTTGCTTTGAAGACTTTTCAGAGGTTTTCTTGTCAGAAAAGCAGTGTGAGTGAGAAAAGAGACCAGCTTTCCAAGGAGCACAGGCCACAGGTGTCCGGTGAGCAAGCAAGGACAAGAGAGCAGGCAGCTGCTGAATGTTCTGGCTCCCCGGGGGGGCAGGGACAGACCACTGGACTCATTCCCTCAGGGGGGCAATGGGAAGCATGGCTTTTTGAGAGTTGGGAAGTGAGGAGCTTGGGTGGGCAGGGTGTTTGTCAGAATTTAAAGGAATGACTTCAGAATGAAGCAAGAAGTGCTCCATACTTGCTTCAGGGATTACAGAGCAAATGACAGAAGATTGATTATATTGTTTTGTTTGTTTTTCTCAGAAGTAATGCTGTGGGCCTGTGCATTGGATACCTTTCAGTGTTTTTCAGAAGGCAAAAATAAAGCCACATTGTCTAAGATGTGATAACTGATTCTGATACAACAAATTGTGTGAATACACAATGTGTAATAGTTATTGTACATTTTTAAGTATCTGACAGGGCAGCCTATCGGTTTTTGCTGTGTAGAAAATCAATCTAAAATTCAGTGATGTTATAAAACAAGCAATTATTTAGCTCACAATTCCATGGATAGTCAGCTTGGGCTCAGAGAGGCAGTTTTGGCCACAGAGGGACTCACATATATGTTTGCAGTCAGTAGCTGGCCAGGATAGGCAATCACGTTGGCTGGCCATTAAACTCGGTGAAGGCAGAGGGAGCACCTGGGACACATGTCTCTCCTCTTGATGAAAAAACTGAAAAGTCACATTGCTTCTCCCATCAAGAGAATAGCATCTATTTCTTTATTCCCTGAATCTGGACTGGCCTTATAGCTTGCTTTTGCCAGTATAATATACAGGAAGCAAAGTCATTTCTCAGCCTAGGCCTCAAGAGACATGTTTGTTTCTTTTCTTCCTTTTCAGAACCCTACCAGTTACCAATGAAACATTAATGAAATATCACTGAAATGTGAATTGCTTTCCAGATGGGAATATGTCATTTGAAATTAGCTGTTTCAGTTACAGAATCAAACTTACAAAATATTGTGTTGCTTCAATAACTTAGCCAAAGTCAATATCTTGCTTTTTGCCCAACATCAATGGAGCATTATATTTCTTGAGAAATGACAAGCATTTAGGTTGGTATCCTTCTTGCTTTGACTATTGCAGGCTTATTGTTATGCTTTACTAAGAGAGAACAGATTCCTTATGGAGGCAGCTATTATTGTGTGACTGGTAATCAAAAAGACTTTGAAGCATGGAGATAAGGAATTTCTACCCTAACTGAAAAAATTCACGGAGAGCACTCCTCTAAGATCCTGTGGAAAAAACTTTGAGTCTTGTTACCAGTGACACAAGACAGGATGGAAACCTCAGAACCTGACAAAAGTCAACAGCCAAGGGAGAGATCTCTGGGGTGGTTCATGACCTTAAAGACAAACCATGGAGAATTACCTCACTACCCAAGAACAAGCCCAGAATAGACAGTGGCTAGGAGAATTCCGATGGCTTCCCATCCCAAATGGAAGGCAACCACATAGATCAATTGGAAGAAGTGGCAGAAAAATGCCTGACAAAGGAGAAACAAGTCAGGTCCCAGTGGAATATATTTATAGCCAAGGTTGTCTGAACCATTTTGATATTACCACATAGGGATGAAGTAGGAGAAGATGACTCTCCAGAGGTCCAGCAAGAGCAGGACAAAGAAGAGAGTTCCAATTCCAGAAAATGCAGTAGACTTTGAGATCTAGGCAATAAAGCCATGGTTTCTGAAGTCAGACCCAACAACCAAGAACCTAATGGTAGAAATAATCAGATTCTCCAATTATAATCAGCAAACATCCCACAAACAATTTACTTTCAAACTCCACACTTTCCTGTCAACCTGAACCTCAGTTTATAGGTTACATTAACCAATTTGACATCACCAGGATGAGATAGGTCACAAACTGGAGAGATACCCTTGGCAATTCATAAACTCGGCCTTGGATAGTCAGTTAAAGGGCTGCCTCCTTGGTAATGTTCTGCTTCTTGAAATGGGTATTGTATATACAGGTATATATAGTTTTTGAGAATTCATCAAGTTATATATTTATGATATGTGCACTATTTGCATGAATTATACATCAATTAAAATTTTTAAATTTAAAAATAAAAGACTACCTCTTAAATTCTCCTAACATTTGAGGGTTGGACTTTGTTTTGGCTAAGCTGAGAAGAAACATGTAGGTATAAGTTGTAACCATAAAACCATGAGATGTTTCCCAGAGAAATGAATTGTCCTTTTCATATGACCTGTGGTCACAACCTTTGGGATGAAGGAAGGAATCACACAGACACTTATGGCTGAGCCTGGCAAGGCTGCTGGATGCAATGACACTGACCATAGAAGGGAATATGGGTTCCTATTAGACTATGAGTAGGAAGATTATGGGATCAAAACAAATATGGACTTCCACATTACAGAGGGTGACACAGACTTTATTAGAGTGTGACCAGAAATATTCCACAGCATTTCTTGTGAGAAGAGCAATCATAGAGACAATATCATTACATTTTGGGGAGGTATATTAGAAAACACCCTATTAATCCACCTGTGAGTCTTCTCCCATTGTGTCTCCTTTACTTTTATATTATTTCCACAGTCACACAGGACCCTTCTCTTCTGGCACATCTGGTCACCAAATGTGTGAAAGTTTTCCCCCACAACAAGTAATTCTCTCTGACACCAGCTGAGTATCCCACAATTCAACTCATATCTGATACTATCTACCCAGAAATAGTCAGATCCTACAGATTATAGGCTCAGTCTCATAAGACCGCCTTTGTTCAACTTTAGAGGCCAGTTGCAAATCTAGATTGCCACATGTGCTTTTGACAGATTGGGTATAGATTGGGAGTTCCAACAAACTCCCTCCTTGGACTTCAGACACTAGTCACAAGTCCAGGCTTTTACCTGTCTTTCTGATTGACACAGTATTGAGGGGAAGTTCCCACGATCTCAACCTTGCTACAGTAGTTCACAGAACTCAGAGGAACATTTTACTAGGTTGTTGGTTTATTATACAAGGATCGAACTTGGGAACAGCCCAATAGAAGATACACATACAGCAAGGTATGAGGAAAGGGTATAGAGCTTCCTTGACCTCTCACAACATGCCACTTTCCCCAAATCACCATGCATTTACCAACACAGAAGTTCTCCAAACCCAATCTTTTTTTAATGGAGTTTAATGGAGTTTTAATGGGTTTTTAATGGAGGCTTCATTACAGAGACATAATTGATTAAATCATTGGCCATTGTTGATTGATTCAACCTCCAGCCCCACTCCCCTCCTTGGAGGTCAAGGATAGAAAGAAACATGCCAACCCTTTAATGTCATGGTTGGTTCTCTAGGCAACTTCAGGTACATTCTAAAAGTTACTCATTAACATAACAAAAGGTAGCTTTATAGCTCTCATCACTTAAGAAATTCCAAGGGTTTACAGAGCTGTGTGCCAGAAAGGAGGACAAAGTCCAAATACATATTTCTTATTATAAATCACAGTACTGGGGTGCCTGAGTGGCTCAGTTGGTTAAGCATCTGCCCTTGGCTTAGGGGTTTAGGTCATGATCCCAGGGTCCTGGGACCAAGTCCCTCATCTGGCTTCCTGCTCAGCAGGGTGTTTGCTTCTTTCTTTCCCTCTCTGTGCCTGCTGCTCCCATTACTTGTTCTCTCTCTCTCTCTCAAATAAATAAAATAAAATCAATGAATCACAATATCGCAAAAGGTCTTTGCAGGTGAATGTCACATTCTATCCATCCTCAAGGGAACTGGACTTGGTTTATTTGACTGAGACAGCACACCATTTTGGCTCACTTGGATATATTCAGGTAGAGTGGTGGGGCAGAAGAGATTGAAATGAATGGGCATTCATTCCCCAAAAGAGGGAAATTGAAAATGGTGAAGTCTTTTAAGTTTAGTTTTGGGTCTACCTCTTACCCCAGCTGACCCTAGAAATTCTTGGTGGATATGTAAAACAATTATAATAATCTGTGTGGGACAGTGAGAAAAGTATGTGTGTCTGAGACACACAAGCCAAGGTCTGAAATCTAGCTATGTTAATTACTGGCTGAGATAAGATGGCTTAGAGGTACTTCAGTTCTTGCTTGTCAGAGCTGATGTTAGATATTTACACCTACTCTTATTCAGGTCTCCCCTCTCATTGGCTAATTTCTGTGTTGACCCAGTTGTCAAATAGTTTGAATATCACTTCTGCATCTCTGAGTTTCATTTTCCTCATGGGTAATAAGGAGCTAGTGATACCTTGTTTACTAGTTACTGTAAAGAACACATGATATAATTCAATGCTTCTCAAACTTTAATGTTTATTAATGAGATCCCCTCTCATAACTGGAGAGCCTATTAAAATGAAGATTTTGATTCAGTAAATCTGGGGTGGGGTCTGAGATTCTGCCTTTTTAACAAGTTTCCTGCTAGTTCAAAGACTTTAAGTAACTAGGAGACATGGAGGAAAATATGTGTTGTGGTGAGCACTGGGTGTTGTGTACTTGTACCCTTCAAACAAATAACACATTATATGTTCATTTTAAATAAATAAATAAATAAATAAATAAATAAATAAATAAATAAATAAAATTGGGGGAAAATAAAGGCACTGTTGGATAAGCAATAAATAAATAAATAAATAAATAAATAAATAAATAAATAAATAAAAAGCAGCCAGGAGATGATGTTTGTAAAGCATCTGATATATAACAGATGATCAGAAATTATTGCTAGTCATTATTCCCAGTCATCATTATCATCAAACTCATACATGTGAATCGTTTCTACTTATAGTTAATTGCCATACAACACAAGCTAATGTTTATAATGAATTTGGCTTAATTTCAGCAATGAACTCTGTCCATTTGTGTTTATTTTTCATATTACATTGACCACTTATTCACAATTTTAAAAACCAGAGAGAATGACCATGAAAACCTGTTGAATTTGTGATATTATTTTAAATTTGTCCCTATATTTTAGTAGGTAAAGGAGAGACTATAATTTATTAAATGACAAGAAGTGTTCTTAGTGTTACCCAATCAGAAATATTATTGCCAATTACCATACTTGTTAGCTTTATTCAGTAACAAAATATTACACCTAATAATGATACCAATTACTATATGTATAAAAAAGTAAAAACAGGAGGGATATGTAGCAAATTACCTGAAAATGGTGTTTTGTTAGGAAATCACAGCCTAATATCAGGAATTATTTCTCCAATTTTTTCTCTTTCCATGTGATGTAATTTTTTACCCTTAAACTTGCCATGATTCCCATGTTTGACACTTGTAATTAAAAAAATAAAGGAAAAGTATTATTTCTTTTAGTCCTTGGATATGCTTGTCTTTCTGGAGTCCTAACATTTTTTTGTAAATTAAAAAAATTTTTCTTGAGAGTAAAGTATGTTTCCTTACTTTCAAATGTTTTTACAGAGAAGTGAAGAACATGATGAGATCAGTTCTTCCTAAGGCCTACTTACTTCTTGGCAGTAAATTAGGCATTTGAGTATATACTTTTAGTTATGCTAAGAGTCTAACTCTTCTAGGTCTTTACTGTTTTGGTTTAAGAGTTGAATGAGTTAACATACTTACATGAATAGAACTGACTCAGAATAGACATACTTGTAGACAATGCGAAGATTGTATTTGTTACATTTTTTCTCCTCAACTCTGCAAGGGAACTTAAAAACCATAAAACCAGTCAAAATGGAAATGTGCTGTTTGCTATTTCGAGTGACACCAAATTATAGACTCTTTAGCCTGGGATGGGATTTTTAGGCATCATCTTGTCCAAATCTCATTTTTAGGTAAAGGAACAGGAGAAGCCTTTAGGGGTTTAAATGAATCTAATCTGTAGTAATGAGTAATGCTGTTAGAATGAATGCCTCTGGAGAATAATGAATTGGTCTAAATTAAATTTCTGTGGTCTAATATCAGCATTTTTCTTTTTGGTGTATAAAATAATTTCCAATAAAAGCTTTAAAATTATTTTGAGTTTTAAAGTGCTGCAGGTAAAGTTCTACATTTGTTATGTAGTCTTCTAAGTCCTCTGGGATAAGACAGTGAGGACTCCTCCCAAACTTCAGTATAGTAAATTACCTTTCCTTAAAATAACCATAAAGCTAATCATTTTAGTAACTGTTTTTACAGTTTTAAAGTTCCTCTCTATTCCCAGTTGCACAAACCTCACAATGTTGCCAATGTGCAGTTAGGATATGAAGAGCCCATGAAGACACTTGGCTGTACAGAAGGGTCACAGGAGGTGGAAATCACAGCTCAGGATCAAAAGTTATTTCTCCATTTTAGATTTTCAATTAAAAAAAATACTAGAATTAGAACCTTCTAGAAGAAAAATGTCCCTTCAGATCGTATGTGTAGGGTTTCTAGTACCTAAACTCCATTTTCACACAGATGGGGAATGTGTAAATTATTCAATGTTGATCTTATAGAATTTGATCCAGAATGCTTGACTTCTAAGTTAATGCTCTCTGGGTGGTAATTCCTGCAAGACAGAAATGATCAAAAGCAAATTTAATGTTGAAAACAGGTATGACTCCTGAATTTGGATGAGAAAATAGTTTCATGTGTATTGAAAACAGGAAGGGATACAGTTGTGGAGCGGATAAAAGTCAAAGGGTTTGCGTGTCCGAGTTCTCCTGGGATGTCTCCACTTGTCAACACCTGGGGCTGTCTTTTAAAGATCACCACATCTTTGGACCCAGTGTACTGTGATAATGGGACTTTGGTCCCCAACAGCTGTATTTCTGGTTTATCTACATCCGTGATTCTCATCCATCCTTTCAACCTCTTTAGTAAGAAGATTTATGTCTCTTCTCCTTCTCAATTGTTTGCCTGATATATCTTCTTTTTGGCAGAATTTTTTTCCAGTCCTGAGGGAAAAGCAGAACTGTGATAATTTGATGAGTTTAAATCATATGTTGTTTAGCCCCTTGTTATCCATAACTGAAGATTTTAAAGAGCATACACACACATATACACACACAGAGTAATGAGGGAGAACTCAGCAAAAATGTGTAGAATTACTCAAGACCTTAAAACAACAGTTCTATTGGAAATAAAAAAATAATTGAGGGAAAAATCAAATTTAACCATTATATCATGAGTATAACTGTTTCCAGAGTTTTATGAATGGGTATTCAGTTTTGCCAAATGATGACAAATTGTCTGTTCTGTCAATTTTCATCCAAATGAGATTTCATCAACTAGCAAAGTCAGCTATATTTCTGGTTGTTATGACAATTTGAATTCAGGAGAAAAAAAGAAAATCATTATTTTTAAGAAGTAGAAGGCCCAAGTGAAACCCTGTTTTATTACCAATAATCAAGGATAGGAGACAGTAAAGCACAAAGCATATCCCCTTCTAGTTTGATATCCACCCAGCTGAAGCTCTTGGCACAACCATCTCTGTCCTTTAAGTAATATTACAGGTGATGGCCTTAAGTTTTAATAAAAATACACTCTGTGCTTTGACTCTCTCCTGGAAACAATAAGGACCAAAGTTTGGCAAGAGGCTGCAGCCTTCCCCTAGAAGGACTGTAGAGGGCCGTCAAATGTCCCTAATCCAAAGAAAACTCTCACTGAACAGACAGAATCTAGTTTGAACAACTCCCAAAGAAACTCTGCTTTCATGAGACCAACATTGGCAGTTTTATTTTATCATATTTCTTAGGAGCTTTGAAAGTAAGTTCCTCAACTGTAGTATTTACATTATGGTTTTCATACAATGAAGACACCAATGATGTGGAATCTGAGATGGTGGGAAACAGAATTGGTGGCAGAGAGGGAGAGGGGGCGTGCCTGGAATGGGACCAGAAAACAAACACGTGGAAGCACTTTGCTGGGCATCCCTGGGACACCTTCAGCTGGCCCACGAAGTACAGCTGAGGTCCGGGGGAGCCTTCCTACTAGGCGACACATTTGGCTCATCCTTTGAGGCAGACTGGATTTGTCCTTTCCCAAACCCAAAGTTTGGAAACCTCCATCCCTTAGACCTTTCAATATGCTTGACATTACCTCTGGATAAAAAAAGAAACCCTGAGTATGACTTTATTTTTTCCAAACTCAACTCTCAATGGCCTTGTTTTATTTCGCTAGTCTCATTTTCTCCTTCTTACCCTCTTTCCTCAGACACTTGTACCCCAAGCCATGTGAAATTAATTTTGGATCAATCACTTTAGACACTAGTCTTCAAGTTTTATTAAAATATTTTTCAACTCATTTCCTTGTTTTTCCCTAAAGGTAAATCACTGAGCAAAATGCTCCTTTGTGAACAGTAAAAATAATTTGGTCAGCAAATAGTATCTTTTCCTTCCAGCTGATGTTGAGTGGCTTAGGTATACACTAGGAACAATGCAGTGCCTTATGGACCAGCCATATCTTTATTTCATGGTGGTGCTCTATAGCTTCTGGCTTCCCTTTTACCATTCTAGTGATGAGAGGTGAAGATAACAAGATCTGTCTTTGTGTTTTATGGACTCTCTTCTCCAGCATTTCATGAGGTAAATAAAAATCATATCGCATTTCATTTTCCATTGACTAGCATCATCATCCTCGCTGTCCATCTCACAGTTTTCCTGCATAACCTTCAGTAGACTCTGAAACAGGTTTCCATGCTTTCTCTATATTCTTTAGTTTATGTGGTCATCAGATGAAGAGGTGTGTGCTTGAAACAAGATTAGACACACTTTGGGAACGCTGGGAAACTTTAATGACAGCAATTACATCATGCATTTGTATAGCACTCTGTAACTTTAAAAGAAATTTCAGAAAAGGAAGAGTTTAATTAGATCTAGAGATTCCATTCTGTAAGAATGATGTTATCACCTCCTTGCTGTTTGCTGAAATGTCTCCTCGCTCTTTTGGTATCACATTAAAGTGGCATAGTCTTGTGAAACTTTAATTGTTTTTCTCACATGGAAAGAAACTAATAGTGTAAATGTCATTTTGTGTTATTTAAAAATACTTTTTAAAAGGCATGTTCAAAAGACTTTAGGAGACCTTGAAACAGTGATATTTTCATATCAAATGTTTAATAATTCAGATTAAGGACAGATTGTTTACTTCCTAGATTTATTTATTTATTTATTTGTTTGTTTGTTTGTTTATTTTTAGGTTGAGTGTCCATGCAAGCTATATGGCATTATGGACTATTTTTCCCTTTGAAATTTTTTTTTAAATACAGAGGGCACAAAGAAAAATATAATGAACATTCATGACTTCTTCTCCACCCAGGATTGATACTTAACAACTGAGTCACCCAGGTGTCCCTGGGATTGATACCTAATAAAACATTTTGTCATAAAAAAGATAATGTTGAAGTTCCTACTGTGATTCAGTGATTTGGCAAAGTCTCTGTGTAGAGTTGGAATCACAGAGGTGGGATCTCCCTTAAGTCACATTGTCAAGTCTGCTTTTCTGCTGTGGAATACCTTGTGAGGAGGGCTGAAGTTAGGCACATGAGCAAACTCCGACCCACTCTGGTCTCTCCAGCATATTGCCAACCTGCTATTTGCTGTTTACTTAAGCTCGCCATGACTACCTGAAGAATGATTACTTCAACATAAACAAATGATGCAAATAACCACTAGTGATTACTATTGGCACTTCATCAGCCACGATTTCATTCCTGAACTGGCACAAATTTCTTTGCCATTTTGGAAAGGTTTGCCACTGCTGATAATTACATAGACTATTTTCTCATATGATGAGAAAAATATCCATAAGTCCTATTCTGTTGTTCTAGTGAAGCAAGATAGAGACTATAAATATAAGTTTCCCTCTAAGTAAAAAAACAAAACAAAATACTCAACAACTTTTTTTTTTTTAAGGTAGTGGGCTTATTTCTAAATTACTTTGAAGGATGAGTATTTAAATGTTAACCTGGGTGCTAGCTCTCTCAGGGAAAGAAATAGGAAGATGAAAGAGAGGAACATTCCTAGAAATGAGTGTATGACCTATGTGGTCCTTACAGTAAATTATACTAATTCTACATTTATGTTTATGTGTTGTGATCCTATTAAGCTGAGATAACTTTTCCATTAAGTGGGCAGGTTGATTTCCTGTAGTACCCCAGTTGCTTGAAGAGGTGTACTGTTTTCTTGTGTTTCCATTACAACATACAGACTAAGAGGGAATCCTCTGTGGTATTTTCACATAGGTTATGAATCTTTTATCTGGTGGTTGTATTTTATCGGAGAGGTGAATATTAATAGCCTCTTGGCAGCATGGTGACTTTCTTAAAAAAGGGGTTTCCCTATGTATGGGTGGATTAACCTTTCAAAATATATGTTTCTACTTAAACCACTTAGTTACTGTTTGATTCAAAGAGTCATAAAGACGACCTTGCCACATCTCTATTAGACCTTGTAGTATGCTTACCTAGATCTGAGAGGGACTTCCAGTAGAGAACATGGTGAGTAACATAACGCCGTGTGCCTTTACTTTCATTTCGCTTGCTTACCAGAGTTTGTTGTATCTTCATTTCTTTTTTAAATGCTTAAAGTTTTCATATTAAAGTGACATGTGTGATTGATAAGTTTTGCAATAGCAATTCATGTATTCCAGGTGGGAAGTCAGATGGAACTTCTGAAATGTAAAAATGTGATGTTCTCCTTTAAAATTTTCATAGCTTTTACAAGTGAACCCCTTTGTCCACATCGCAGAACCAAGCTTTTGAAATGACACATTGAACTCTATGAATGTTATCCTATTTATTATTTCTAGCAACTTTGTAAAGAGTAACTAAATTAAGTACTTATATGAATAATTTAACTATGCCTTGTCCTTTCAGTCTATTATGGGGGTTAACAATCTTGATCGAAGAATAATCATTGTAGGGAGTCAGGCAGGGTAAGTCACTGTATTCTTTATGGTACCACGTAATCATGTTGATGGGAGGCTTAAAAAGATCTCAAAATGTGTGCTTCTAAATATCAAGTCACTGGACTGTTTTATTCAGTCAAATGTTCCCAAGGAAATTGAAAAATAAATCTCTTTGGGCATACTTTAAGTGTAAGAAATTAAATTGGCATCCAAGGAAAGTTCATGTTAAAAGTCAGGGGGTGAACAAAGGTAGACTAAATATCTATGAGCATAGGGGCAATGTTTCATTAACCTAGCAGCATTAAATTTCTGGCTTGGCCACAACATTTCTTGCTGTGAAAAGCTAGGGGACTTCATAGGAATCACAGGTCATGCCCTGTTGCAGAAACTCCAAAAGCCCTCTTAAATGGTGCAGTGTCCACAAGCATATCCCCGGTAGCATAAGGTTTGCACAGGGCCTTAGCGATCCGTGTGAAGAGCAGGTATTTGCAGGATGGGTCAGTGTGGACTCACTATTTTCAGATATTCTCTGCTCCGGTGTTTTAGGAAATTTTTTAAAAATCAGAATTGTAATGTATTTTTAAACTCCAGAAAATAAGAGGAAACATATCTTCTCATTTTCCCCTTTCCTCTTCACTGCCTGTCTCTCTCTCTGTCTCTCTGTCTCCCTCTACACTTGCTTCTGTTCTCTCTCTCCACTAAGTCTTCATTTTAATTAGTATATTATTGACTTCCAGTACAACTTTTCCAATGAAATTTGTGCTCACTGTACCATTTCCCAATTTAAATGAGTTAAATGACACATGAATGAAGAAGAAATCATAGTTTTTGAACATGAGAAATTGAATATTAAGCTCAGTTCCTCCTGTTAAAGGAATCTGAAGCACACAGGCACCAAAGGAATAATATAGGAGTTACATAGGAGAGACAGGCATCCCTATGCCTAGTCAGTCAAGGTCCCTGGCCCCTGACACTTGGACTCCACTGGGGTTAGGTCAGTGGGGTCAGGGTGGGGAGGGTGGGGAGGAAAGCAAAGATCCTTCCTGAGCTCTCTGTTAGCTGAATACTTTCTGCTGAAGATAAAACCTTAGGCCTTGTTTTAATTAACTTTTAAAAAGTGCTCTTTAATGCTTTATTTTTTAGCACTCTAAAAAATCTCATTCTCTAAACTTAGTATCCTCATTCAGATTAGATAATGAGGATCCTTCAGAGGAAAACCTGTGAGTCACAGTCGTTCTTCCATCTGTTTGGAGTTGGGACAGTTTGGACCTTTCAAATATTGTTCTCATGAAGGATGAAGGACTTAGAATAAAAGAAATGTACTTTATACACATATGTCCTCAAGTATTTAAGAAAGAGGCAAAAATTAAAAATGTCTTTCTACTGAAATTACACAGAGCATGAGTAAAATATTACTTTTATTTGAAAACACTGCCAAGATTAAATGTCCCTACGGCTTTAAAATTAAAACAACATATGGATGAAAATTATTCTAGTGGCCACAAAGTTTCAACAAATGGATCCTTTGATTGATCTAAGGAAGTAGAAAACCTTGCATGACAGAGAAATAGTCACAGTGGGGCAGTTAGCACACAGTTAATAGATTATTATGGTAAGTAATCAAAGTTAATTGTTCTATACTTTTATATAAATTCTGCAAGAAAAAATATATTAAGCAGCATAATTCATAAAATACATTTGAAGGTAAATTATCCCTATAACAATTTTAAATTACATCTTAAATTCAAATATGGTGCAATGTTTCCTTTTGATGCGAATAAATATTGATAAATAGAACAGGTTATGTTTGGTGACTAAAATAGATTGTATGTTTACAGGTTATATCTGTATCTTCTTCAAAAGGTCATCATATTCACTCTTTTTCCTTCAACTTTAGAGAATATATCATCAATTTTCATTAATTCTTTCCTAGATGAAGGTATTCAAATGTTTTCTGGAAAGATAATATATATTTTTTAATTATAAAAGGCAAAATAGCTGGGGATACTACATTAAGCTAAAAAAATATTCAGCCTAAACAAACAAACAAACAAAAAAACGTGTGCTTCTTTTTTTTGAATTTTTCTTGCAGAGAGGAACATAAAATATTGGCACGGTATGAAAATTGTCAGATTTGAATTATAATTTAAAAAATGAGTAGGAAGATTTTCAACGTTAAGGTGTTTAATATAGACAAATTTCATTCTACCTAAATATGTGTCAAAAAATAAGATGACTTTCTAATTAGAGATTGTTCTGCTGCTCATCTAAAAACAAGAAGGAAATACCCCCCAAAATGAACATTAACAGTAAGAAAGACTAAGGTGAAGACTATATAATTAATCTGAGAGCATGTTAAATTTCGCAGGTAAAAACCTAAGCACGGATTCTATAGTTGAACTCCAGGGTTCAGGGGTCAAGTCTTATCTCAATTTTTTATTACCAATAGATAACATTTATTAAAAATCCAAGAGCTGAGCCCAATCATTATTAATTAATTCTCACTATAATTAAAGTCTTTCACTTATTTTTGTTAGGGTCATCTTGAGATAGTATAGTTCCTTACATATGTTTGTTAATCTGGAGATATCCACATATTAAATTCCAAGGTTCTTTCTTTGTGGTCACGGATATTTAGATTTATTGCAATTCTTTGATTATTTTTTATATTTTATTTTTTAACTGAAGTAAAATTAGCAGTGTTACACTAGATTCAGGTGTACAATATAATGATTCAACATTTCTATACATTACTCAGTGCTCATTACTGTAAGTGCTTGCTTTTAATAATAACAATAATAATATTTTGAAAGTATAATCTCTGATATGGCTCCTGTTGTTAAAAATTTGGTGTTGGTCAGAATACATTCACCTGAAGCATATTTTCTTAAAACAAATAACACATCCTTCTTAAAAAATATTTTATTCATTTGACGAGAGAAAACACAGCTAGGGAGGGAACATAAGTAGGGAGAGTGAGAAGGGGAGAAGCAGGTTTCCCACGGAGCAGGGAGCCCGATGTGGGGCTTGATACAAGGACTCCAGGATCATGACCTGAGCTGAAGACAGACGCATAATGACTGAGCAACCCAGGCACCCCCAAACAACACATCCTAATATCATATTTTCATGATTAGCAGAACAATCAACATTCACAAATAATAACACACATACTAGCATTCATGTTCCATAAAAATCACTTTCTCTGTAAGCTTTCAGTGAGTTTTAGATATTAAACAAGATTTAAGGTCCGCCATTTTTATTTAGGGTATACTAAATAGTGCATCTGATCATTACTATAGTACCAAGTAGGCAACTCTAATAATACTGAATAGATAGCTCTAGGCAAATGTGCTTCTAGTGCAGATGAATTGGAAAGGCTTTCAAATCCAATATCTTATTTAATCTTTATGTTCTTCCCTTTGAAGATGGGAAGTATTACCCTCCTTCACAGGTGAGGATATATTGTGGCTCAGAGAGCTTAAATAATTTGCCAGGAGTCCCAAAGCTTGTTTGACACTTAATCCAGTCCTCTTTACAATACACATATTAAGAAAGATGACTTCATCATTTAGGGGACTTGAGTGAAGTTCTTCAGTAGAAATCCATATTCCAAGAATGATTCCCAAAACTAAGCTGGATAAAGACCCAGAGTAAGCAATTGCTTATCTTGCTGCAGAATGAGGGACAATTATATGGACAATAAAATCTTCTCTGTAGGGTAAGAATTGGCCTTTGGTTGTATTTTGGTGAGTCTCTAAGATACATGCATCATGAGTGATATTGCAGTGTATATAATCCTAGGATGATCAATTCCACAGCACATATGTATTGGAAGGGCTCTTAGCCATTATAATGTCCAATCTTTGCTCATTTCAGACATGATGATAGATACCTAATCCAGGAGAAATCATGTTTAGTGACAGCCATAGTGATAGACTCTTGGTCTCCTGACTCGTGGTTCAGGAAATTCTCCAGTGTCAAGTTCCAGATGTCAGTTTTCCGCATAGAAGCAGTGCAGGTGGCCTGATGGGATTGAGTAATAGAGAATCTGTGATGGTAAAGAATTTTACTTTATTGCTATAAAACAAAAAGACTTCTTAGAAGGAAATAGATGATAAAAGTCCCCTGATTTAACACCTTTCTCAGAAACATGAAATGGAAAAAAAAAAAAAAAGGCAGTTCTTTTGGGTATTTCTTTCTTTTGGTTTAGCCAAACGATGTGTAGCCAAAAATCTTTCATATTCTTAATTTCCCTCAAGCCATTACTGTAAATGAGAGTGGTGTGTAATTTTCCTCTCCTCCAATTTCTTCCACACTGTAATCGAAGGGCCTTAAGAATCTGTTAGATATAGGAATCTTACTTGCTAGAGGATAAACTTGTAACAGATGCTTATTTTTATGACATTAGCACATTCTTAAAAACCTTGAACATTTGCCTAATTTTGAATAGAAATTATCTGAAGTATTTTAATGGAATCTTAGCTTTTTGCTTATAAATTTAGGTTGGTTTTATAATCACCTGAATACTTTATAGTTTCTGTTTCTAGGCTAAGTAGATTCCTTCTTTTTTTTTCTTTTTAAAATTTTTTGGGGATATAATGACTTTGATAGGGATCTGTGAAGCTAAATTTTCTTGAACATAGAAACTGATATAAAAAGTAATTTACAAAAAGCTGAGGTATTATTAGGAAACCATATTCAAAATTTTGTATGAAAAATGTTACAGTTCTTGGGACACCTGGGTGGCTCAGTTGATTGAGCGTCTGACTCTTGGTTTTGGCTAAGGTCATGCTCTCAGGGTTGTGAGATCAAGCCCTAGGTTGGGCTCTGTGGGCGCTGAGTATGGAGACTGCTTGGGATTCTTCCTTCTCTTTGCCCCTCCTCCCTTCTCTCTCTCTCTCTAAAACAAATGAATCTTTAAAAAAATGTTACAGGGCGCCTGAGTGGTTCAGTAGGCTAAAGCCTCTTCCTTCCTCTCAGGTTATGATCTCAGGTCATGGGATTGAGGCCTACATGGGGCTCTCTGCTCAGCAGGGATCCTGCTTCTTCCCCTCTCTCTGCCTACCTCTCTGCCTCTCTACCTACTTGTGTTCTCTCTCTCTCTCTGTCATATATTTTTACATATAAATATATATATATATATATAGTTACAGTTCCATGTAAAACTAACTGCTGGCATAATTAATATTCTTCAATTCATTCACTGAATGTTTGTGGAACATTTAGCATATATATTACAGGTGCTGTACTTGGTACTAGAGATTCAGCTGTGAACAGAACAGGTGTAAAAGCACAGAATTTACAGTCTAGTGGAGAAGAATGGTCTTCAGCAAATAATCACTCACACACCAAAATAGGGAAATTATAATTATGATAAATGCTATAAGAGGAAGGTGCATATAGTTCTAAGAGTATATATTAAAGGAATTTGTATAATATGGGAAGTCAGGAAAGATTTACTTTGAGAAGAGGGAACAACTGCTTCAAAGATTATAGCAGGAGGGAGCATGGCATCATCAAGAAACTGACAAAATTTTCTTATGGGTGATAGAGAAGAGGCTGAAAGGTGCTTCTGGGTCAATAGGGGAGAAGGGAGCATTTTGGTTATCATATTAATTGGGGGGCAATGATGTTAAGCACTTTGCAATGCCAGAAGTGTTTCCACAAACCAAGAACCATCACCCCCTCTATCCAGTAAGTAACTCATCTAAGACATGCAGAGCCCATTAGCTATGACAAGGACTTTGGTCACTGTAATGGAAAACCATGAAGTTGTTTTTATTGTGGGGGTAGAGAAAGGGGGAAATGATAAGGCCAGATATATGTTTAAAAAAAAACAACAAACCTATGCTTACAATATGAAGAGAAGATTGAAAGGAGCCAAGGGAAGGAGACACAGCCATTAGGAGGCTACTCCAGTGGTCCAGGTAAAAAGGAACAAACTTACAAACATTGGAAAAAAGCTATAAAATATTTGAATTCATTTCTTACCAGCCAATATAACAGAACATTAAGCAGAAAGAAAACTTTTTTTGGCCCTTTAGCTCCCCAGTTCACTCCTGAGTGTTCATTCTATTCGAAGGAGAGCCAAACATGAAAGCACTAGCACTCGTGTTGCACTTCTGCCATAAGCATTAATCCAGTTGTGATCCTACTCACCATCCCATGCTGACAGTAAATATTTGCCAGTGATAGTCACACAATTTTAGAATTCAAGGAATATTAGATATAATCCCATCAGGACTTGATCCTGCAGAAAGGACTGAAACATAGAGAAAATAATTATTATTCTTAAGATTTCACTTCTAGAGGTGCCTGGGTGGCTCAGTTGTTAAGCATCTGTCTTCGGCTCAGGTCATGATCCCGGAGTACCGGGATCGAGCCCTGCATCACGCTCCCTGCCCGGCAGGAAGCCTGCTTCTCCCTCTCTTACTCTCCCTCCTTGTGTTCCCTCTCTAGCTGTGTTTCTCTCTGTCAAATAAATAAATAATATCTTAAAAAAATATATTTCACTTCTAGGTAATTTAGGAAGTGGAACCAGAAAAAAGTGTCTAATGTGGTGTGTGTGGGTTGTTTTTTTATTTTTGTATTTTTTTCTTACTAATAATAACAAGGAACTAAAAACTATTTTGCACTATTATCTGCATACTAACATCAAATAAGCTCATGCTTTGGAAGTGACAAAAGGTTATGAAAAATGTACTTAATCATTGCTGAAAGTAAAATTGAATTTTTTTAGAGAGAATTATGTTTTGTTTGTTCACTTTGGTTTTTTTGAAAAAATGGAATCTTAAAACCTTTAGCCAGGCTGTTCATTAACTTGTTCTTCACAGGTCCTATCCTACCGCTGAATTCCACCAATGTATGCTATATCTTCCTGACTCTGCAGGGTTTTCCTGCTCCTGACCGAAACTATTGCTCTTTTTCTAACCTCCACTTAATCACCTTGGCACGGATTAACCATGCTGACCATTCTCTCCATAAAACATACAAATTGGCACTCAAGGCACATTGAATGCTTTCAGCTGAGGACATTCACTTATTTCTGCCTTTCAAGTTGAGTGGAACGTTACACCAAGAGTCAGCCTTGTTTATTCCCCTGAGTATTTATGACAATCTTATTTTTTTTCCAATTACACACTTTAAATACAATTTATAGGGGCACCTGGGTGGCTCAGTTGGTTGGGTGACTGCCTTCGGCTCAGGTCATGATCCCGGAGATCCAGGATGGAGCCCCACATCAGGCTCCCTGCTCCGCAGGAAGCCTGCTTCTCCCTCTGTCACTCCCCTCTGCTTGTGTTCCCTCTCTGGCTGTGTTTCTCTCTGTTAAATAAATAAAAAATCTTTAAAAAAATAAATAAATACAATTTATATAATCATATAAGTTGATGACACATGAGAACAAAAAAAATAAAGGAATTGCTGTTTCTAAATGAGTTCATTTGAATACTTTGGAAATATCCTATAAAGGTGAGTTGCCAAATTTAAATTGCATGTGGGTGAGGCAAATATAAAAGATTGGACAAATATTATGAAAAGCAAAAAGCATTGTTTTCAGATAGCTTCATAAATGTCTTAAAATTCTAGTTCCCTTGTAAAGAAACTCCAACTATAATTCACAGAGGTCTCATCGTGGGCCAGAAAGCCCATGTGGACTACTATCAGTAGACCCCCTACTTGGAAAAGAGAGCTTGCCAATTGATGTGCCCTCAGTATGTTAAATTAACCTAAATTAATATGCTATTAATATATTATTCTTCATGAGTCCCAGCTTTAACTAGATTTTGATCAACTCACTCTCTGTAGGTCTGTTGTGTGAATGAAAAAAAGGTTTTTTATGTATTAGACACTAAAATATCACTTCTAAAAAAGTCAATAAAATTGCCTTTGTATGTAAGTGTGTATGGAAGTATATTGCCTTATAAAATATTTATTTTTATCATATATATGTAGATATAAGAATAGTAATTTTCTTGATTGTTTAGTACTTACCTAGAACATTCCATCCTAGATGTATTGAATCTGGCTCACATTCAATTTTGTATTTAGTACAGGTGGATACTAGAATGAAACAGTTTCTAGGTGAGAATTACAAGTTCTAAATTATTTTTCCCAGAGGAAAGAGCACTCTCTATATATAAATATTCCTTGTCAGCTTCAAGTTCTCTCTCTCTCTCTCTCTCTCTCTCTCTCTCTCTCTTTTTAAAGATTTTATTTATTTATTTGACAGAGAGAAACACATCCAGAGAGGGAACACAAGCAGAGGGACTGAGAGAGGGAGAAGCAGGCCTCCCGCAGAGCAGAAAACCCAATGTGGGGCTTGATACTGGGTCTCCCGGATCATGACCTGAGCTGAAGGCAGTTGCTTAACCAACTGATCCACCCAGGCGCCCCAAGTTTTTTCTCTCTTAAGTAGAGTTCTCATGTCTTTGTGTCTACATATTTTGATACATTCCAATGCTATAGCATAGGCTTGACCAACACAAAAAGTTATATGATGGTGGAAGAATTCTTTGGTAAATTTTAACATGACATTTTCAAGGTCTATAAAACTGATTTTTGCATAGTTGACTATGACTGGTAATACTCACATCCTAGTCCTTGAATCTGACTTTAGAAATCCAAGTTTATTAAAAGCTGTCACCACAAATGGCATAAAGCTCATAAAACTTGGCTTACTTCCAAAAGTAAGTTTATATTCTAAAGTTCGGTTATTTTGAAACTGTGGATTGTGTGAACTTCTGCTTAAACAATCAAAGAGCTTATGATATTCACTGATTTACTGAAATCTATCCAAGAATCCAGGACATCTTTTGATTAAGTTAAACAGAAAGCAACAGCTGCTTTTTGAGCAGAAAAAAAAAAAGAATAAAATAAAATAATAAAATAAAAATATACTTCCTTAAAAAGAGAAGGAAGGGAGGAGGAGAAGAAGAGGAAGAAGAAAGCAACCAAATGATAGAAACATAAATGTGTTTGGTTTTAGCTTAGAGGATGCAGTCAGCCAGTCAGGTACTCTAACTTCTATGGTCTTTCATTGCAAAGGGCACATACTTCATGGAGCATGGGGTATGGTGCATAGGCAATGAATCCTGGAACACTGAAAAAAAATATTAAAAAAATATTTATATCCTAAATCTTAAGGTTAAGAGGGGAGGTACCCTATCTTTCCTTTATTTTTCTACTGTTTGATATTCAAATACAGTTTGCTATAAGGAAAATCCACCATATTCTAGGTTAACTTGGTTGTCCCATTTAGAATCTGTTTCAAATACTTAAAATCGTTAACAAGGTAAAAAAGTTTGAATTACATAATTTATAAGACTTTAGAGAGCCATAATCCAAGGTAACTGCAGTGTGCTGCTGGAGTTGGTGGTTCTGACTGCCATGTCTGTTGGTTTGTTGTAGAGGCTTTGCTCCTGACCATTTTCATGTCTCCACATCAGCCAATAAAAATTTTGGAAATCCATTCCCTCCCTTTTAGACAGATTTTGTACTTTTGCTCAGTGAAGAACTGTTGAAGAGAGAACTTTAGGAGAATTCCTTATTTTATGGTTTCACGTCGCCCTGACTTGTAATTAGGGAAGATAAAGTTCAGAGACATATGAATATTTGCTAAGTCTTATGAGACTTCTAAAGTTGTTCATTTTCTCTATGATTTAAACAAATGAGGCACTGGTATTAAGAAGGGCCCTGTGTCCTTAGGGTTGGCTTGTTTTATTTGTTTCCACTGGAAATACAAGTTCTTTAACTGCCAAGCGTCCACTACTGATTGTCTTCTTTGTCACTGTTCCTTTGGGAAAATATCTCTATCAGTGGAAATGGATAAACTATTGGAAGGTATAATATACCTAGGCTATTGACTTTTCTGATTATCACTACTCAATATTTTGACTTCTATACAGAAAAATAACAAATGTAAAATCCCATCATATGAAAAGGCTATTTAGAAAGGAACTACAATGTTCAGTAACCTAGTACCTTCGAGATGATACCAGTCTTGTGTGTTTCCACTACCTTAGAGGTTTTATCTGTGAATCTTAAACTATAAAATTCTAAGTCTGGAAATTTCCCTCTCCACATGCTGTTTTTTGGGTGGTTGTTTACCGACAGACTTAGCTCAATTAATACAATGTCCTTACCTAAGAAATAAACTTCTATGGGTTTTGGGGGCACCTGGGTGGCTTAGTCAGTTAAGTGTCCAGCTCTTGATTTCAGCTCAGGTCATGATCAAAGTCCTGAGATCAAGATCTGATTCAGACTCTGTGATGAGGATGGAGTCTGCTTGAGATTATCTCTTTCCTCTCCCTCTACCCCTCCTCCTGGTCAAGCACCCATGCTCGCTCACTCTCTCTCTAAAAAAAAAGGAAAAAGAACAAAATATACTTTTATGAGTTTTCATTTATAATGTAAAATTTTTGTATGCTACTCTTCAAATACTTTATTAAAATGATATCTTCCCTTATTTCAAACTTGAAATTTTATCTGTAAATGTTTGAATATAAAACAACAGTAGACTATGAGTTCAAATAGCTTGACTATGAGTTCAAATAGCTTGACATCTTATCCTAGATCAACCATTACTTAGCCAAATCATTTGTCCTCTTCCAGCTTCTGTTTTTTTCTCTTGTAAGATGACAGTGGCATAACGCTCAGAGTATTCTCTAAGGTCTCAAGTCCCATGATTTTCTGACTCTCCAGGACTCTATGTGTCATTTCAGGTCTTTTGTGAAATCACAACTTTTCATGAAGGCATTGATGACATTTTTTTAAAAAACTTTTCTACAAATTTATGTTAATTAATTAATCAAATACGTCAAAAAAAATCTTCCAGAAATTACAGCATAGGTACTTACTGCAAGTCACTGTTGGTCAGGTAGTAGTACCTCATTAACCTGCCCCTTCGATGCATTTGCAGAATTGTGTAATATTTTCAGAGTGTCACATAAAGAAACTGGACACTTTTGCAACACTGCATAGCTAAAAGATAGCTATACTAGTTGGTGGTCCAATTCCTACAACAGTCCTGAAAGGCATTTGCTTTCATCTAGTAACAGGCTACCATGGTGGTAACAGATGATTTTTAAACAGCTGTCACAAGCTGAAAACAAAACAAAATAAAAAAGCCACCCTCCCACACTATGTACAGACAGCTTGCCAATAGCTGGAACAAATCTTTCTAAGATCATTTTAACAAACAACTTTTTTTTGGTTATTGTTACAATTAAATAGAAACTCATAAAACTCAGACAAGCTGGCTTCATGTTTCCCGCAGATCTGAACTGTCTAAAATTTTCTAATGGGATCACAGCAATTAGTGGTTTCCAGATGCATTTAAAATGTGTTAAGTGCCTGCAGGAATTGGCTTTTAAAGCACACATGAGTCTTCAAATGCTTCAATCTCAAGAATCTACTACAAGCCCCATGAGGTACTATGAAGTCTATATAATGCTTGACCAAAGTTGAGTGCTTAAGTGGCAATTAATAGGAAAAAACACGGTAAATAAAAAATCCTGTGTCTTACAGTTTTCTTTTTAGTTCCTCCTTCTTTTTTAATGGTCCCACCACCAGTTCCCTTGTTATACAAAAATCACAGAAATAATTTTCAACTTTCATTAGAGAAAAAGCTGGAATAAATGGTGTTCTGAGAAGAAAGTTCTTGGTGTCTTTAGGTCATTGGGACACCTGGAAATCTCATTCCTGGACTGTGGCTAATTGAACTACAAACATGTCAGTCTAATAACTAACAGTTTATGACTTGTCTGTTGAAACGTCCAGCTTTCTTTTACTTGTTCCTGGACAATTTCTCCCTGTCATGAGGCTCTTCTGTAACTGAAAGACTGAATCTTTATGTTTATACCCAGTTTTTACCTTTGGTTGAAACTAGGCAGAAGGCAACTTTGTGGTCTGTTTTCTCATAACTGTGGGTACTGAAAACAAGACATGAGAATAAAAACATGGCTTTTGATGAAAAATGTATTTAACAGGTGGTTTTCTCCTCCAGTCACTGACATCATTCTCTTCCCTTGAGACCCATCCAAGCCTCATGTCCTTCATATTTTTTTCTTTTAGATTCCATGTGGACGACGTATAAACAAAAACGAGAAACACGAAGAGAAACTGGTAATGTTCACCAATCAGCCAGAGGATTCTGAAAGGTAATATGACAGGACTTTTGCCTCTAATAATGTTCTAGTTGGAGCACTTCTGCCATCAGAGAAAGATGATGACTTTACTAAGAGTAGATGAGAACCTAACTGGATCAAACCATACCGAGTAGATAAGAAAAAGAGGGTGTGGATAACAATGTGGATTACTTGAGTATATTTTCTTTCATTGCTATCACAGGGGCAAGAATCATGGTAGGTCATGGAGCTTTTTATTTATTTATTTATTTTTTAAGTATTTGGTAAATTTCCCTTGGCAAGTTTGGACCCTAAGATAATTTCTCTTAAAAAGCAGAGATTATCTCTTAGAAAACAACTCTATTTCATTAATAATGGGAAGTGATAGCTATATTTTTCCTACTGAGTTATTAAATCCTTAGCTGATGGGTGGGGTGAGAAATTTACTACATCAAAAGATCCTATCCTCGTTACTTTCCACATTCTGTCAACCCTTTATGGCTTTTCTTAAGCTTTCTATTCATTGACCCGTTTAGTTATTTCTTTGACTTTTTATGTGGCACCTTTTAGGTGCAAGATATTTGGCTAGCTACTTGCAGAAGATGAGTCAGATACAGACCCTGTCTTCTAGCTGCTTGCTGTTCAGAAATGAAAAACCAGACACGTACCTCAGTATGTTATACATTCAGCATTTGCCTCATAAGGAAGGTCCATATACACTTCTCTGAGAAATCAGAGGAAGGTGAGAGTCCTAGTTGTGTCCATAAAGAGATGCCAGAAGAAGGAGTTGTTTGGCCTAACTTCTGGCAAAAAGAAGATGGAAGAAAAGGTGAAAAAGAGAAGGAAGGAGTGTTCCAGGCTGAAGGCAGAATGTGCACAAAAATGTCCTCAGAGGAAAGTTGAGGACTTGTATAGAGACAAGCAAGCAGTTCATTCTGGTTTCCACATCTGGCATGTAATACAAAACACATTTTTAGTGAGAGACTAAATAGTCAACAACTTATTTTGCAGAGCTGTGTTTATCTATAAAGACAAAACTTCTTTCAAGTAAAAGTTAAGGAAATAATAGAACTCAGGTTCATAATTCAGTGTTTCTCAAATTAGTGTTCTCAAAAACTATAGGTCTGGAGACACATGTTCAGGGGTCTTGGTCTGTGAAAACCTACTCAAGAAAAGGGGTCCGTATGTACTTCCAGTATGAGAATAGGGGAGGGGATTTTGAACAGGGGATTGACCATAGGCTAATCTGGCAATAGTGTTGGCGGAGGCAACAATTGGCAATGATTGGCAACGATTGGCAAGGAGGAAGATTAGAAGCTTGAATAAATATAGAAATGCCAATTTCTCCCATTCCTCTCAACCAGTGTCTATAACAAGCATGTTAGTCTTTAACTGTGTAAATTTAGCATTTGATTTTGTACTACTCTTTGTTATTCTATAACTGTGCTGTGTGTATAAGTCTTATCTCTTTGATAAGATTTAATCTATCTCAAGAGAAAGAACTCAGCATATAGCAGTATAATCCACTTTAACAGTAGGTCTACAATAAGCATTGATTTATTTCATACAGAGTTTTATAAAACATAAGTAAAATACAAAATTTACAACAGGAGTACTCTGGGGATTAACCAATTATATTGACTACTTCTAAGATACTTTAGACATTACAGAAGCATTAAATACAACCTACAATGTTGAATGATTTCTAGGAAAGGTGATACCTTACTCTCCTTCGTTAAAAGAGGTTCATATTTGCCAAATTTTACCAGTTTAAAAGAGAAAGAACAAAAGTGAAGAAAGGAAGGAGGGAAGGAGGGAAAAGAAAAAAGGAAAGAAGGCAGTCAAATCCATTGTTTCTGTGTTTTGACAACATGTATATCCTTACCATTTTTTTCAGTATATCCACTTTGAAGAGGTAGTAATTAACCTCCCCCACAACACACACACACATCATTGTCTTCATTGGAGAATTATAAGGACTCTGTGGATTCCTGGGTGTTACTCTGTTGCCTCCTCCTGAAATGCACCATAATGTTGAGCTTCTCTCCATCTAGTGATAAAAACTACAGAGAATTTAGTAGTTAACATTTTTTTTTTTCTACGTAGTAAAAACTATGTATTTCTGAGAGAAAGGGAGAGGGGGGTAGGTCTTTAACAGTAACTTGAAATGCTCAGGAGGTAGTTTTCAGGTTAACCTTTTAATGTGCATATGACTCAGGGTCTGAAAGAAGGGTGAATGGATGAGGCAGATACTGCAGGCTGTGTCTTTGTCTCAGGGGAGGTGAGAACAAAAGAAGGAAGAAGGGAGACGAGAAGCAACAGGCCAGCAACAGAAGAGCAAGTGTTGGGGCGCCTGGGTGGCTCAGTCGTTAAACATCTGCCTTAGGCTCAGGTCAAGAGTCAGGATCCCAGGATCCCATTGAGCCCCACATCGGGCTCCCTGCTTCGGGGGAAGCATGCTTCTCCCTCTCTTACTCCCCCTGCTTGTGTTCTGTCTCTAAGCTGTTTCTCTCTGTCAAATAAATAAATAAAATATTAAAAAAAAAAAAAAAGGAAGAGCTAGTGCTAAGTCATCTTTCTCCTTGCTTTCCTGACAGGACTCCTTTCTAATTGAACTATTTTAGGTTCTGCAGGGGTGAAATTGGCCATCTCTTGAAGTAATAGTGATATTATAGAAGTCACACCAAGCTTCTTTGCAAAGTAGAAGTAAAGAGTAGAGGAAATAACTCTGATCCCAAGGAGGGATTATCAAAGTAAATACAGTATTTTATAGTTTTTATATCGCCCCCTTTTTAAAAAAATATTTTATTTACTTGACAGAGAGAAACACAGAGAGAGAGGGAACACAAGCAGGAGGAGTGAGAGAGGAAGAAGTAGGCTTCCCACGGAGCAGGCAGCCCTATGTGGGACTCGATCCCCAGTCTCCGGGATCATGACCTGAACCGAAGGCAGTTGCTTAACCAAGTGAGCCACCCAGGTGCCCCTATATCTCCCTTTAACAGGATCTCAAAGCTTTTTTGTTTTGAAGTAGTCTTATAATGCTAGCACCTCATCTTAATTTTTCTAAGGTAGATGTTTCTCTGTCTTAACACTTATTTTAAGAAATGTGAGTATTTTTAAATGAATTATGTGTTCAGAAAATTATAATAACCTAGCAAGGAAAACTACTATGATTCATTATAGCCTCACGTAGAGGTTATCTCAGGGGGATAAAATGAATGTTAAGTTCTCATGAATTACCTCTTTTACCTGGCATTAAACTTATTCATGGTGGTACTTTTTCAGCCTATGTAGTAAACACGATTGAATGATTGAACACAATCTCAGTCATTCATTGCCTTCTAGGAACAATGTACTGGTTTTAGACACACTTAAGGAGCTCCTGTATCTTTCCCCACATTCAGAGAACTTAAATGCCTTTATGCAAAACACTGGTGTACTTTAAGAAAATAAAGCAATAGTTGCTGGGGTTTTTGGTTGTGAGGTTTTTTTTTTTTTTTTTTTTTTCATTTTTTCTTTCCACATGAATAATACACTCCCCTCCAGACGCAGTATTTGGCAGCCAAGCAGCTGCTGGCTATTAAATGTCCCTTAAAACTCCATTTTGCTCATAAAGGAAAAAGAAGGGAGGGACATTTATGAGGTGACAGGCAGATTTTTTGTTGGAGCAAGACTATTCGGTAAGAGAAAGTTAAAGTGATCTCTTTCCTGATAGCATTAGCATTTTTACAATCCTTCCTGCTCCTTTGTATTTAACTTCCTTCTTACCTGACCCTAAATGAAACCGTTTCCAAAAGGCAGAATAAAAGCTGCTCCCATAGTTGCTGTTCACACTGGAGAGAAGTTAGTGGTGCCACCTACTTCCTCAGACAGGCATCAGTTATTTTCTGTCTGCTCAAATTGTTTCATCAGGTAGAAGAGAAATGATTTTGAAGTATTGACTATTTTTAATGACTCATAGAACATCACAGATAATCATAGTTTCTTCTCATAAATTTTACTAATTCTTAGTCATGCTTTAGGTAGTTTCAATATTAAAGTTCATGAAACAAATTTATGGGTATTTCATAAGTTATAGATATTCAAACTAGTAAATATCAAAGCCGTATTGGATTTCTGGACAGTAGCCTAATTAAGTCCTTGCTCTTTTCGAAAGAGGAACATGGCATCTCAATTATGTGTTTATGTGTAACATTAAATAAAATTAATTCTTTATAGATGGATAAATTCGCAGAGATTTAAGACAAGGGATTTTTGGAAAACTTGTGTTTTCAGCCAGACTCTATAAAGCACATTTCGGAAAAATCCTCTTCTGTGTGAACAACACCCATGGGATAAACACAGACTTTTAATTTATTTTTTATTTTATTTTATTTTATTTATTTTATTTATTTTATTTTATTTTTTCAGTGTTCCAAGATTCATTCCCCATTCCCCACACCCAGTGCTCCATGCAGTAGGTGCCCTCAGTACCCACCACCAGGCTCTCCCATCCCTCCACCCCCCTCCCTCCAAGTCCCTCAGTTTGTTTCTGTGTCCAAAGTCTCTCATGTTTCGTTTCTCTCCCCGAATTACCCTACTTACCATTTATTTTCCTTCTCCTATTGTCCTCCATATTACCCCTCATGCACCACAAGTAAGTGAAACCATGCGATACTTGACTTTCTGTACTTGGCTTATTTCACTCAGCATAATCTCTTCTAATCCAGTCCATGTTGCTACAAAAGTTGGATATTCATCCTTTCTGATGGAGGCCTCGCTTACACAGAATGCCTAAACAGATTATCTATAGTATATCTTTTGTTCTGTCTGTTTTTGATACTTTATGCTGCATAAACTCTTTGATTCAGTGCAACGAGCACTTGAAACATTCCTACTACGTGCTAAGAAGTGCTGGGGAGATGTTGGTAGGAAGAATACCAAATTAGAATTCCCCAAAGAATCTACTTATCAGTTTTCTGGGAAGGACTGGCTTTGCCTCTCTGCATGAAATTTGCATATCCAGAGGATGTCTCTGCCAGTTTTTACCTCAGTAGAAATGTCTTTGATATTAACTGTGGAGGGGCAGAGCTTGCTGGGCAAGTCACAGACAACATGCAGTTAGCTGGATGACTTACATATTAGTCTTCTCTTTCTGCGTGTGCCAACTCTTAGAGTTGCCTTTTTGGCTGAAGGCTTCAGAATTTAAGCTCAAGGCATCTCCTCAGATGTGCTAATTAAATACACAGACCCTTCTAACACAGTACAGTCAGTTTCTATGGATCAAACTTAACACAGCCTGAACCAAGTAACATGATAAAAGGTACTGCATTAGCAAAATTCTAGTTTTCAGGGCAATTTGGAAATAATTTATGATTCTTTTTGTGCTGTTTGGACAGGAAGTCATGTAAATATACTATGCGATAAAATAATGAAAAAATAAAGGAACTCTAATTTGGAAAATTCAGTTTGTTTTGCTTTAGATCTTTCTCTTTTATTCCTTAATATAAATTGGAAATTTAAAGTTAATACCCTCAGCAAAGTGGGTTTTTTCAGCCTCTGGTAGGCTTCCACTTCAAAAACCCTCTATGTCTATTCAAACACAGGTTTATTTTAGAGAGTAGACAGGTTATGTGCAGAATTTGATATGTTTTTATTCTCCACTTTTAGTGATTTATATCAGTTGCTAATTTTTATTTTGATATGGTACTCTAGCTGTCACTTTATATTCGGAATATACTGCTCTATTAAGATTGTAATTACTTACATCACGTATCACCTCACTTTCCAAGGCAGCGAGACTAGAGATTTATTTATCCATTTCACATGTAGGAAATATTTCTAAGAAAGAAGCATTCCAAAAACAATTACTTCCATTGTTTTAACCATGTAAGTTTCATTATTCTCTTTATATTACCAGATCAGTGTTTTCCACTGTTGTAGAAAATACCAGCATATTAAAAAACAAAATAAAACTTTTTTTAAAAGATTTATTTATTTATTTGAAGTGGGGAGGGACAAAAGGAAAGACAGAAAGAATCCTCAAGTAGACCTTACAGAGTGCAGAGCCCTACATGGGGCTTGATCCCAGGACACTGAGGTAATGACCCGAGCCAAAATCAAGAGCTGGCTGCTTAACCGACTGAGCTTAACCGACTAAGCAACCAATTGAGGTGCCCCAAAATTAAACCTATTTTAAGATTGAAACCATTTGGGTACTTTGCCTTTAATTTTTTTTTTCATTTTACTCTTTACCATATCACCCTTTATATTAGAACAGAAGAAAGAAAGGAAATATAAATATTAGCAACAAAACTTTAGTTTCATACCCTATACTGTCATTAATACTTGAAATACTGGAATATGACATTGTTGGGTGCTTTTATTCATAATAATAATTCAGATTTACATTTGTTTACTATCTTACACAGCTTGGAAAGTCTTTTCACATTTTTTTAAAGATTTTATTTATTTATTTGACAGAGAGAAAGATCATAAGTAGGCAGAGAGGTAGGCAGAGAGGCAGGCAGAGAGAACAGAGGAAACAGAAGAGAGCCCAATGTGGGCCTCAATTCCAGGACCCTAAGATCATGACCTGAGCCAAAGGCAGAGGCTTTAACCCACTGAGCCACCCAGGCGCCCTCTTTTCACATTTATATCTAAATTTAGAGTAGGTTAAAAGGTACATGGGAAAGTAATCTTTGGTGTGTGATTCTTAATTACCTCCAGTTGTTTCCATTTCTTATTCTGCTGAATGGTTAGTTGCTTTGTATAGGAAAGGAGCTGATCACAGTGAGTAGCACAGGGTAAATGCCCTGAAAATGTATGCAGAATGAGGGGATAGAGTGGAGATTAATTTAGCCTCTAAGGTTGCTCTATTACTCTTATGCTAAGAACTATTTTCTGGTCATTACAAAGCAACCTGCCACCATGCCATCTTCTCATTCTCCTTGTCTTTCTCTTTCTCTTTCTTTCTGAAACAAGTTTTTGTTTTCTAATTACAATATAAAAACATTAGCTCTAAGTCAGTTCTTTCTGTGTAAGGTAACTCTCAGCGTTGCTGTATTAATGCAAAAGGCTTTCATGTTTAAAATACAGACAAAAAGAAATAAAGAAAAATCAGGTTTAAATCCACTATCCCAAATAACTACTGATAGAATTTTACAGATGTCTTTCTGCCTCTCCATTTTTTTTTTAATAGGACCATTGCCACAGGTTGTTTTTGAAGCTTTTTTCTGGTAGGTGTAATATAAGTATTTTCCAAGAAAATATTTATCTCAATAGAATCTAGTTATATAACTGTTTCAATATTTATTTAACTTATTCCTTGTTTGAGACATTAGGTTGAACTCAATCTTTTACTCTTAGGAAAAATGCTACAACAAGCACACTTGTATTTAAAATTTTTGTGCACATTCACTTTTGTTTTCTTTGAGTAAATTCTTTTTTGAGAGATAGAGAACAGAGGGAGGGGGTGAGGGAGAGAGAATCTCAAATAGACTTCCTACTGAGCACAGAGTCCAATGTGGGGCTTGATCTCAATGACTCTGGGATCATGATCTGAGCTGAAGAAATCAAGAGTCTGGCGCTTAACCAACTGAGCCAGGTACTCCTTTGGGTAAATTCCTAAAAGCGGGCTATTGAGTGAAAGTTTAGAAAAACTTAAGACTTTTGATATGTACTTTACAGTGCTCTCAAGAAAAATAACACCAGTTACCTTCTCTGCAGGAATAAAGAGAGTGATTTCTTCTGCAATATTGTTACTATTTCAAATATTATTCACTGTTGAACCAAGTACTTCACTACGGTCAAAATTTCTTCCCTAAGAATATGCTCCGTTACTTGAGTTAAATTCGCTCTGCTACTTGAGTTGGTTGGCTTTCTGGAAGTCCTTCTCACTGAATAAGATAAGCTACTGATATTTTCTCTACAGTCAATCCTGTCAGTTTTTTCTAACACCCTCACTTCTTGAATGCCATTCAACTCTCCAAACTCATTTGTTACTCTTTGGCCCACAATGCAGCTTTTTTTTCCCCTAGAATTTTCTTTACCACCTCAAAACTTCCAATTGTTGGTTCTTTTCTGGCCATTCAGTTTTTCTAGTGAGGATTTTTCCAAATGTGTCGTCTTGGGACACATGACTGGTTGGTTAATAGGTATTTAGAGCAAAAGTGATGGGAAATGATCTCAGGCTATGGCAGTTGACTTTGTAGATTTTTGAGTAACCTCTCAGCCCCCATTGCTCTGTGTCCTCCTCTGTGCCCTCTGTCCCTGAATCCAGAGGCCTTGATGTGTGTGTGTGTGTGTGTGTGTGTGTGTGTGTGTGTGTGTTTTAAGATTTTATTTATTTATTTGAGAGAGAGAGAGCACATAAGCAGGGTGAGGGGAGTATGGTGTGGAGGGGCAGAGGGTGAGAGAAAAGCAGACTCCCCACTGAGCAGGAAGCCCAACTCTGGGCTTGATCGCAGCTCAATCCCAGCTTGATTTCAGCTTGATCCCAGCTCAATCCCAACTGGATCCCAGGACCTTGAGATCACGACCTAATCTAAAGATGGGCCTTTAACTGATTGAGCCACCCTGGGAGGCACCTAAACTTTGAATCTCTTTTGAAACAGATATCTTTCCTTACTCTCAACAAGGGTATATAAAAGATAATTTTATATTTTTAATATGTTAAGTTATTTTAAAAGATATATGTAATATAGTCCTTGATTTTTCTTTTAAGATTTTTTTATTTAAAAATACATAATTAGAGGCACCTGGGTGGCTCAGTTGGTTAAGCAACTGCCTTCCACTCAGGTCATGATCCTGGAGACCCGGGATCGAGCCCCAGATCAGGCTCCCTGCTCAGCGGGAAGCCTGCTTCTCCCTCTCTCACTCCCTTTGCTTGTGTTCCCTCTCTGGCTGTGTTTCTCTCTGCAAATAAATAAAATCTTTAAAAAAATTAAAAAAAAATCCATAATTAGTTTTTGATTGTACTACTGAGTATTTACCCCAAAGATACAGATGTAGTGAAAAGAAGGGCCATATGTACCCCAGTGTTCATAGTAGCAATGGCCACAACCGCCAAACTGTGGAAAGAGCCAAAGTGCCCTTCAACAGAGGCTTTGGCTTCATCTTCCCGAAAGAATCAGCCTCTGGCCACCCAAGGGGTGTGAAAGATGGTAGCCAAAAATAAATAAATAAAGATGGTTGCCAGACTGCACAGGTCCATGGTGGAAGAGACCTCAGGGATTCAAATGCTCCAAAATAAGACACCAAATCAATTACCCTGTTTTCAGTTTTTTCTTCACTCCTTTCAAGAGCTTAGCCTCCCAGGGACTCTTAACGCAAATTGTCCTCACTTCTTGGTGTCTTTCTTTCTTTAAAGAAACAGGTTTTAACTTCCTGTTGTCCCAATAATGCAATTGCAACCCCTGCCTTTTTTCTTCTAGAAACAGATTGAGAAAAATCTCATCTACTGGTGTCTCCTTTCCCAATTCTCTTTGTGCTTGTGGGTTAAGGACAGTTTAAAGAACTAATTTGTTGAGATTTTAACAGAGCTTTCAGAAAACAGTTAAATTGATATATACAATCTACTTTTTAAAAGATTTTATTTATTTATTTATTTATTTATTTATTTATTTACTTGAAAGAGAGAGAGCATGATCAGGAGAGGGGCAGAGGGAGAAACAGACCCCCACTGAGCATGGACCCCTAGACAAGGCACCATCCCAGGACCCTGAGATCATGATCTGAACTGAAATCAAGAGCTGGCTGCTTAACCAACAGAGCCACCTACGCAATGCTGTACTATTCACCTTACTAATATAATTCTGAAATCTGATTATTCTGAAATAGAGTATGTTCAAGATCAATTTTAAGAATTCTTTTACAGGAGCATCTGGATGGCTGAGTCAGTTAAGTGTCACTCGGTTTTGCGAACACTTGGTTTTGGCTCAGATCATGATCTCAAGGTTATTATACCAGGGTCCAGAGTTCCAGCTCTGCATTGGGTTCTAGGCTCAGCATGAAGTGGGCTTGAGATTCTTTCCTTCTCCTTTTCTCTCCCCCTCTGCATTTCCCCCTGTTCATGCTCTCTCTCTAAATATAAATACATATATATTTTATAAATGAACCCAGTGTTGTTTAGGTACTATCTGAGGCTTATGTTTTCTGACATTTTCAAATTAATGCCAGAGAAAGGTGAACTATCAAGTGTATTTACTTCCAATTAATTTCATGAAGTGTTAACTTGTTTCATACAATGCTTTGAGTCTGAAATTTACCTCGCTGATCTCAAACCCAGCATTCTTCTTGCCTTCATTTCTTTGCTATGCCTTAGCCCTGTCCTTTTACTTCTAGCCTCTCTGAATCACTTGGTTTTGGAGTGTCTGTTCTTCAGCAAAGATTTGTTTTGCTTTGCAAACTACATTGAAAATCCTGTTTATTAAATAGCCAAGTTAATCCCAGTTACATTTTTTGATATGACCAGTATGTTTGTTCTCAATTCCGTGTTATTACTTAATGTCAATATTAATATTAGATTTACTTTGTTTCTTCCTCTTCTTGATCTATTTTGTTTATTTTAGTTAATTTTGCATATAGGAAAGCTTGTATTTTTTATTATAGTAGTTGACTAACTCTATGCTAATAACTCTTAAAATTCCTTTTATCTTTTTTTTCCTTAATTAGGTTTCTATGATTTGTTTAACTTAGATGATATTATTTGAGTTCTATCAATAACCTATGCAGCAATCAATGAATTTACTCAAGTTTCTACTTTTTCTCTTCTCTAGTTTTTTTATGTTACTTTTACTTTGTCAGAACACACACAATTTACATAAGACTTTTTCATATTTGTTCTTACCTTTGTTTTAAATCCTGGATATATTCTTAGATTTACTATTTTAAGACTCATCAACAGTCCATTTGCCAAGATTTCCTTTAATTTTGATACATATAAAACAGCTTCACTGGATACAAAATTCTTTACTCTTACTTCCCTAAGTAAAAAAAAAAAAAAAAAAAAAGTCTTCTTTTTCGTCATGTTTTTGTATGTTTCAGTCAAGAAACTTTGTCAGTTTCTTGGTATTTTTTCCCCCATCATATTTTTTTCCGATTCTTTAAAAGTAAACAGTTTTGCTAGATTCTGTCTTGTAATTTCCAAGGTATAAGGCAGGCACTTTCAACAATAGTTTAAGGTTTTGTTTTTTCTTTGGTTAAGGTTTTAATAGTAGCTTTATTCCATTGTTTTGTTTTCTTATTGAGGAAAATCCAATGTATATAGGATCTTTTTTACTGTTCTATATCTAGTACTTTTTTCTGATCTTTTCATTTTAGTTTTGGTCCTTTACTCTAAGTCTCTTATTAGACTTGTACATGTCTATTCTCCCTTAGATACTTTGTTATTTGGATTTCATGGGTGAGATTATTTTTATCTTTCTCGTCAATGTCTTTCTTGAATTTGATCATATCTTATTTTTGTCCACTTCTGCCCTGAGTTTTCTGTGCTTTTTTTCCACCTCTGCCCTGAGTTTTCTGAATTTATGATTTAAAGTCCTCCTTTACATCTAAAAATACTCATTTAGAGATGTTTAACACTTGTTGGGATGTGTTTTTATTGCAGCTTTCCTCTGTTTCTTGTTTGTTTTATTAAAGAATATTTCCATCAGCTAAAATCTTTTCTCATTTTCTATTTTCTTCTTTCAGTTTTTAATGGACACTGCCCTCATCCTATAATCATTTTCCTGAACTGATTATAGGAGGTATTTCTTTGTAGATATGATGAGTATGTCTTTCTAGGTTTCTTAGTTCAAGAGAACCCTCTTCTATTGATAAAGATAAAGGCTTTCTCTTTGGTAGTTGGTGTATTCAAGGTTGACATATATTCTGATTTTCTTTCCATAAGGTTCAGTTCCACAGCTTGCTTACTTATATCCATTTACCACCAAATTCCACAGGACACACCTTCTTTCCAATCTCATCCTCCCCTCCTGGGTCATGCCTTCCTAAATTTGCCACTGTTAAGAGATCTTGGGTTTCCAGACTCTAGGATGGTGAGAAATACTTTTTTCCTATTTAAGTAACCCAATCTGCAGTATTTTGTTATAGAAGCCCAAGCAGCCTAAGACACTTATTTATGCTGCAGATGCCTGAAATGGGTTTTAGTTGCCATTTTGCTGATCTGTAAGGATTTGGGAGTATGGGTGGAGCAATCTGGATTAGCAGCTGCTAATATCTAACAGGCATCTAGAAGTCCAGGCAATTTGTATTCCTTAGAGAATCACAAGAACTTTTAGTAGCAACAATATGATTACAAAACCTAGTTCAAGACTATCAGAAATGTTCGAGAGTACAAGGAATTATTTCATCTTTATATAGTGGTAATCCTTGTTTAATTATTATATGGTTTTAATTTATTAGAAGATGGTGAAATCCCTTTTCATCAATGACCCAGGGTCACTCACACCTATGTTTTTGTGCAAACCTGAGAGCAGAAGTTCTTATTTACCCACAAGTAAAGGGCACCCATTATTTCAATGACATTAACTTAAAAACTGTATTGTGGTTAAGAAGGTGGTTTCTTGAGTCAGACTCCCTGAGTTCAAATTATATTTTTTAAGTAAATTACTTAATCTCTCTAAAATCTTCATTTTCTCATCTTCCCAATGGGGATAATCATAGTTGTAAGGATTAAATAAGATAATACATATAGAGCTTCTGACACGTAATAAACATTCAATCACCATGCAGATATATTTAAAAGAACCAATTAGCAACCAAATTTGGTTATGGTATAGAAAACAGTTTGCTAAAAAATATTTTCATATTTCAGTATTTTCTTAAAAGCAGTCATGTAGGATTAAGCATAGTTATGGGTGTTACCAGAAAATATGTCACTGGCTTATTTCTTAAAATAACAAATATAAGAAACATCTAAGATAGTTCTTGGCCCATAATAAACTTTAATACTTATCTGTTGAGAGAGCAAATAAAAATCACATAACAAAAATGTTGTAACTGATACTTATCTCACCCTACTTGGAGATCAAAGAATAGAGGATATTGATTCTTCTGCAGTTACTTTATGGGGACTCAGAGGTAAAAATAAGTATGTGTGAGATTTGCTATAATTTTATTGATCTAAATTTACAAGGTTAATCTGGAGACTTGTTATTTCCTCTGGGTTCACTAATCTTTCTATCATTATAAAGATATTTGGGTTAATAGAAACATTATTTATACCCATTGTGACATCTTTCTTTCTGACTGCAAATGAGTGGTTTGCACACCAAATTCTCCAACACCAACTGGGTATTTGACATTCAATTCAATTCTGACACTAACTCCTAGGAGTTAGCACAGATGCCACAAGTTCATGGTTTAGTCCTGCAAGACTAACCCCACTTTGGACTCCAGTCACAAGCCCCAGGGGCCACCTCTGCTTCTGACTGACCAGCTGTAAACTTGGGGGCTCTATAATTCCCTCCTCAGGTCCAATAATTCATTAGAATGGCTCACAGAACTCAAGCAAATATTTTACTTACATTTACCAGGTCATTATTAAAGCATACAACTCAGAAACAGCCAAAAGAAAGAGACCTACAGGTAAAGTATCAGGAGGTAGGGGAGGTGGTGCTGAGCTTCCTTGCCCTCTCTGGGACACCAGACTGAATCTCTCTAAGAGTCCCTCCTTGAGTCACCTCATTAGCATAAAGTTAGGTGTGGTCAGAAGGAGCTCCAGACAAGACACTCTTTCTACTCAGGAAATTCCAAGAGTGTTAGGAGTCTGCTAAGAACAAGGGACAAAGACCAAGTTTATATCTATCTATATCTATCTATCTAGCTAGCTAGTTATCGTCATCTATCTATCTATCTATCTACCATCATCATCTATCTATATACCTAGCTAGATAGATATACTTATGTGTCAAGATTTTTTTTTATTTAAGAGAGAAAGAGAGAGAGCACAAGCAGGGGGAGAGGCAGAGGGAGATGGAGAAGCAGACTCCCCTATGAGCAAGGAGCCTGATGCAGGGCTCCCTCCCAGGATCCTAGGATCATGACCTGAGCCAAAGACAGATACTTAATGGACCGAGCCACCCAAGCACCCCAAGACCAAGTATATTTTTTATTAGATGACACCCAGTTTTTTGCTCTGCTCCTCTGTGTGGTCAGCTATGCCCCAAATCTGCATGTTTGTTTTTATTGTTGTTTTCATTGACTAATATCATAACTCAGTGTTGGAGCAGTTAAATAAAACACTTAAAAATCACCTGACTTACAAAATACTGTAGAGAAGAAGATTTTAAAAAAATATAGCACCCACATAGAATTACTTGCTTGAATCATAGACATTTAACTGTCATAAATCCTGGTTTCTACCAAACTTCAGTAGATTTAGCCTTAATTAAATTTTCTGATTTTACTGAGACTTGTTAATTGCTCTTTGTGATTTTAGAAGTTCCTGCTTTATAATGATCAGAATCTAAAGTCTTCTTTATATTCTAGATTAAAATACATCATTGACCATTTTTTTATTCATTCTGTGCTTGTTTTTCTTTGTACTTTGATCAAATATATGAACATCCAGGGTCATTTTTTTTCAGTTGCCAGTAGTTAACAATGCTAGAAAAGAGCAAAAAGGGAAAACAAAACAAAACAAAAACAAAAACAAAAACCAGACACATACACAAAGATATTCTCACTAATATGACCCTCCATGACTATTCTTTTCCAACAAGATTTTCCTCTACCCGACCACCTTGTTTTGTTCTTAGTTTTTTGCCCTTTGGAATCAGTACTTAAATCTATTTCGGTTGTGAGTCAAAATGTCAAGAGGCAACCCGATAAATACAAAATTAGATGGTTCTGTACCCTCAGGGGCTTAGTGCAAGAAAAAAACCTAGATTAGGTCCAAGCCTAACATCTCAACACTTTTAAATAAATTTGTATGTAAAAAATCAAAACACTAAGTAATGTGTCTGTGATAAAATGCCTCTGACAATAATGAATAATTTGTAGATTATCTTTAAGAAATGAATTTATCATGATTATATTTAACTTACTGATTTAACTACTGCATATCAGGCAATAACCAGAGCTTCCTTATTGTTAAGGTGAGGATTAAATTTAGTCAAGTCTTATTCATTGGCTTATTCAACATAGCTACGGAGATGTCTTTGTAGAGATGTCTACAAGACATCTGAAATTAGAGGCTCAAAAAACTCCTTCTCTAAATATCCCAAATTTGCTCCTCAGTCAGTCTTCACTGTCTCAATAAAGGGCGACTCCATTTTTTTCAGTTGCTTATTCTCTTTTTTTCCCTTCTTCCCATCCTAGTGGTTAAATTCAAATTACACCCAGAATCCAACCTTTTCTCTCCACTTCCCCACTACCATACTATCCCAACCACTAGCACCTCCACTAGGATCACCGCAATTCTTTCTCTTTTTTTTAAATGAAGTTTTATTTTTTTCCATAACCTAGCCACCCTATCTCTTCCTGCATTCCCCAGCAGCCCTCAATTTGTTTACTGAGATTAAGAGACTGCAATTATTTTCTAAATGGGTTTAAGCCTTTTCCCTTACCTCCCTAAACCCAGCAACCAAGGAATCTTTCCAAAATATACCACATCATTTCACCCCTTTGCTCAAAGCCCCTATCTCTTCAAAATAAAAGCCAAGATTCTTTTCTTTTAATTCAAGTAGACTTGACACACAATGTTACATTAGTTTCAGGTGTACAACATAGAGATCTGACAACTCTGTACATTGTTACACTCACCACAAAAAAGTCATGATTTTTTTAATGCTCACCACACAAGCAAGCCCTCCTTGAGCTGACTCCCTTTTACTTCTAGCATTATGAGCTACATCCCCCCTCCCAGCTCCCTTTATTCCAGTCGTACCTTCCTCTTTGCTAATTGTTGGACATATCAGGCAAGCTCCAGCCTTAGAATCTTGTCACTGGCTACCTTGACAGGAAATATTGTTTCCCCAGTAAGTTACATGTCTCACTCCTATACCTCCCCAAAGGCTTGCTCAAATGTTCTCTACTGGTGAGCCCTGCCTTTGATCACCTATATAGAAGTGCAAATCTTACCTCCCCAAGCCAACACCCATAGACCTAATCCCATTTATCTTGCTCTGTGTTTTTTCTATAACCCCTATACCTGTAAAAATGCCCACTAAACAAGAAACTACTGCAGATGGGAAAGGAAAAAGACACCCATAGAGAAAGTCAGCCAAGAACTAGAACTAGCAATTACAGAATAGAACAAGCAAATAAATAATAACCATATTGAAATATGATCAACATCATTGGTAATCAGAAAAATACAAAATAAAATAACACTGGAATATCCATTTTGGCAAAGATATTTACACATGTAGAGCTGACTTCAGTTGTAGGATAATAAGAAGTTTTACACATGGATGATATAAATGAAAATTATCATAACCAATTTGGAAAGTAATGTAGAAACATTATTAAAAGTTTGAACATTCAGGTATTAAGAGTCTTCCTTTGGCTCATATGGGGTTCTGGGATCAAGTCCCATGTCAGGCTCCCTGCTCAATGGAGAGTCTGCTTCTCCCTCTCCCTCTGACTCCCTCATCCCTGCTTGTGCTCTCTCTCTCTCAAATAAACAAACTAAATCTTTTTTTTAAATTAATTTATTTATTTGACACAGAGAGATCACAGGTAATCAGAGAGAGAGGAGGAAGCAGTCTCCCCACCGAGCAGAGAGCCCGATGTGGGCCTCGATCCCAGGACCCTGAGGTCATGCCCTGAGCCGAAAGCAGAGGCTTTAACCCACTGAGCCACCCAGGCTCCCCAAATTAAATCTTTAAAAAAATTTTTTGAATATTCATACCCTTTGACCCAAGAATCTAACTTTGGTAAATCTATATAAATAAAGTATCAGTATGTAAGAATATATCTAGACAAATATTTCTTTTTAAAAAAAAAAAAGATTTTAGTTATTTGTTCAAGAGAGAGCACAAGGGGAGAGAGAAGCAGGCTCCACACCAAACAGGAAGCCATTGGGTCTCAATCTCAGCACTCCCAGCATCATGGCCTGAGCCCAAGACAGATGTTTAACTGACTGAGCCACCCGGATGCCCCTAAACAAATATTTCTATTATCGATTGATTCTAGTGAAATTAAAAAGAAAAAAATAATTAGAAATAACTTGCTACTCCATTATAGGGAAATGATTAAATAAATTTGGTCCATTTATAATTTTCAAATAATATTTATCCATTAAAAATAATTGATTAATGCTATCTGTGCTGTATGTATGAACCTGAAATTAATGTCCAAAGTAATACAAAATAATCAAATAATTAGCACAGTAATGTATAATATGGCTACATTTTTATTTTAAAAAAGAAAGGAAGAAAATAAATAAATATCATATATACTTAGGTTTGTTATGAGCATAGGAAAAAAACATGAAATACTTGTATCAATACTAATTATTACGGTAGGGTAGAACTCAGGGAAGAATACAAGTATTATTAACTTTTTCATTTTGTCTTCTCGAATGTCTGCACGTTAAAATGGATGTATCTTTAATAGTGTAAAAATATACAATAATGAAAAAAGAACAGTTTATTATTTGAAAATATGTAGCCCGATACTTTGATAAATATGTAATAAGTTTATGTATCATATCTGATTGTCAAAAAGAAAAAAGTGACATTTTTAAATCAACCATGTGATTTCAACATTGAGTTGATCTAAGATATTTCCTTTAACTTCCATATGAGGAAAATGATATCCTCATGTACATAGCAGTGCATGCCATTGGCATCTTGGCCCCAGGCCATTTAGTGAATGAATAGATGCATTAATTACTAGGCAAAGAAGAAGCTAAGGACTTGCCCGAATCATAGGTAGGTAGGGGCAGAGGTACATCTAGAATCCCGATCTTCCAATTCCGGGTCCAGGGCCCTTTCCGTGACCATCTAGGCTTGGAAGAGCAGCAGGAAGAAGGAATGTATTGTCTGAAGCAATGAGAGACTTATCTCGAAAACTTATAAATATTCTAGCTCTAAATGTGCTTAAGGCAAAAATCATAGTGAGGAACCATGAACTATTTTCCTCCTAGAAAGTTGGTTATTTTTTGCTTTGGGTTCTTGCTTTTGTGTTCTGTTTTCTGAAGCACACAAAATAATGCTTAGAAATTAATTTTAAACACATGAGACAGAGAACAATACCTAATAACCAGATGTTCTACTCTGGAGTCTATTACTCTGTCAGAAGCAAGCCGGTGACCACACACCGTCTTGCACAGTTTCTATTATGGGTGGTCCTGTGGTCCTTTTCAAGCACCAAATAAAGCATTAATATGGCTACCCTGTCATTCTTTTTTGTGGAACATTTGATTAGCACTTTTTCTGGACTTTCCTCACACCCCAAAACTTCCTCTCTTTACCCTCCTCATTGAGGCTCATCAGAAGCCTCCACTGACGTAGCTTGGAGTCCATTCATAAATTAACCACGGTTACTGCGGCCACCAAATTTCCCCCTGGACCTTCCACTCCTACTCTTTTCCCCAACACTTCCATTTTTACTAATATTCAGTCTCTTACCAAAAAGTGACCTTTACTTTCACTCTCACCTAGCAGATCCAAAGAATAGTTTCACTTTGTGACAATCTCCTCTGGGGTCGTTCTACCTAAGATACATGATTTTCCAAGTACACTTCTGCTTTCTCTTTTGAGTCTGAGCAGAGGACCTGGAAGGGCCAACGAGACTGGAGTTCCAGAAATCTGTTGGATGAAAAGAAACAAAAAGCTGTCTGAGGGAATAAAAACAACACACACACACACACACACACACACACACACACACACACACACACACACACCACGAGTTTAAGAAAGGTTAGCCAGCGTGCCTGTTTTCTGGCAGCAATTCCCTGGTCATTAAATCAACCATGCCATGAGCGTCAGCCAGAGCTCTTTTCTGAATGAGATTGTTCTGTCATAAGCAAAGGAAGTTTTCGAATCCACAGTTCGCTGCTGGCTACCCCAGGCGGCATGGGAGCTGGAAGCCTGCCGGTCTGCGCAGGTGTGCTCGGGGATCTCTTCACGCACCCAGAGACCGCCAGGGGCTCTGCAGCTGCCAACTATCAAAACTGTGTGTAAAGATGAAAAACGTTGCTCAGAGCGTGGAAAATCCCCTCAGCCTGACAAGTTCTAACTAGGTACGGTTTTGAGAAATTGGGTCTAAATAAAGACTGCTGAGCGCCCTACTATAACGTTTTTGAGAAATCTTGGACTGTAAAGTGTCCTATTCTTAATTTAAGATTATGCAAAGGGAATTTGTGATTTTCATAGTGTCATCCTTGTAAAAAGTCCTGGGTACTCTTCCTAGTCACCCTTCGCCAGTGCTTAGTACTCGCAGGTGTGATCGGTGTTAACTATTGGGGTGACGACAGGCACGAAGAAGTTCCTTTCGCTCATCTGTGTCCGCGTGGGGCTGGTAAAGGAGCTGATGCAAAGTGGTCACAGTGCCTGAACGTACAATCAGAAGAGATGCCAAGTGAACCCCAGTGTTGCCAGGTAAGGGCTCTGCCTCTGACTGTGGTTTCTGAGAGGGGACACCGTTGCCTGAGCACCACTAGCCCATGGAGTGCCTCCGTGTAATTGAGAAACAGGTGCTCCTCCTTCTGGGAACAGGCAGCCCAGTGCAGAGCTCTTAGAGTGGCAAGTGGAGAACTGGGAGATCCCAGCCTTCCCTGCCACCTCAGTGGGGCTCTGACACAGCAACCAGGACCATGCAGGCTGTCCTGACAAGTTCCCTGCACCAAAGCCACCTCAGAAGGATCGAGATCCCTTACCTTCCTTTCATATTGAGGCTACCAAAGGGATGCTTCATGCCTGGACATTGTGAACATGGGCTACACGATCTGTTTCCTCTTCCCTGAAACATTCTTCTTGAGGCATCACAGCCTGGCACACATCATCCATTCCAGCTGAGTGTGGGAGAATTGGGGAGATAAAAATCAGTTTGGTTATAAGTATAATCTCATATCTCTCAATTTGTCATGGGTTGAAATGTTTAATCGATGGTTGCAGGTGACACTTTTCTAATCCATTTGATGCCTAGCCTAACATCGGACCAGGACATGTGGAGTTCTGTGGGTCCCCTGGCCAGCACAGCAGAGCAACATCCTTTTCTCACAGGCTTCCTGCCTGCCTTCTTTTACTCTTAAATAAGAACTGCTGTCAATAGCTATCACAAATGTTTTACTCAACTCCTTTTAGCTCTTACCCTGGCTCTTCCCTGAGGTTGTGCCACCTCCCCGTCCCCATGAGCAGTTCCCAGCCCTCCTGTCCTCTGCAGGGTCTCTGAATTTTCTTTCTCGGTTTTGATTTTGGCTGGGAATGTCTATCTCCTTGCTCTCATCCTTGCCCAATGCTTTTGCTTGGGGCCACTGTGGTGCATCCTGGTGCTCTCGGTGGGGTTTTATTTTGTTGGAGAGTTTCACCAAACCACCTTTCAAGTTTTCCACAACTTTGTGTCTCTAGCTATCATAGAGGACCTATACCTTTTTCAAAAGAATTTTTGAAAAGCTTTACAGGTTAAAGATACCATCTTTCTCAGGAATCTCCTTAATTCTTCATTTTTGTTTATAAAATTTAAATACTTCAGAGTTATGTATGTATTTTATGACAGAAACTCTAGAGTCATAGTGTAGACCATAGTCGTTTTTGAGAGGAGGGGTTGTTATCATAGCATGTTCCATGACTTTGTTAGCATTCACCTTGAAACCATTTATGTTTTTCAAACAGATAAACTTTCAAAGATGTCTCTTTTAATTATTTGAAAGCAATCAATCTTCTCGATCAGTGTTCCTGCCCTTACTTGATCTTCTGAGCTATGTTTATTAATGAACCTGACAGCAAATTCACTATAAGTTTGTTTGGAGGCCAGATAATTATCGTTATTTTTATGAAATTCTGGAATGTAATCTCCACAAGATTTTCTTCTTTTTTGTTTGTTGATATAATGAGCCAGTCATCAAGTAGAGCATCTGGCACATAGTAGGTGTTCAATAATTCTTTGTTGAATGGATGAATGATAAAAGCTAGTCATTCTCTTTTTATTTTCCTTTTTTACCTCTGTAAAGCTGTGAGGATGACTTCATAAGCAAACAATAGGTTTGGGGTTATGTTTTCTCTGAATGCAATTCCTTACAATGAAAATCATGTACCACTTTTCGTAACTATTATAAGCTTATGTATCTTTCCTGTAGTTTATTGCTTTCGCTTTATTAGCATTTTGGTATGAAAAGATTTTTAAAATGTTGTTGTCATTGTTTACTTTTTCTTTCCTGTACTTAAAGAAAAATATGTCCTAGCCTAGATCCATAAGAAAAACTAAATATTTATACTGACCCAGAAATTCTATTATCTATATCCTGCAGTTCTTGTCTAGAACATGTTTTTTAAAACACAGCAAACTATTTTTATTGCTACTCAATTTTTAAAATTGTTTTTGCCTACCTACAATCTTATTGAAGTTTTCCCATGTGTGTTTATCCAATGAAGCAAGATTTGTCCCTACGGAAAGGTTTCTTTCTCTAGCTTAAATTTACTTTCATATTAGTGGATCTATATCATGAAATTCTACTGCTCACACAGATAAAGTCTTTGACTTTCAAAGATGTCTTTTCTTTTTTTTTTTTAATAAAGATTTTATTTTTTTTTTTGACAGCGAGAAACACAGCCAGAGAGGGAACACAAGCAGGGGGAGTGAGAGAGGGAGAAGCAGACTTCCCGCCGAGCAGGGAGCCCGTTGCAGGGCTTGATCCTGGGTCTCCGGGATCATGACCTGAGCCGAAGGCAGTCGCTTAACCAACTGAGCCACCCAGGCGCCCCAAAGACATCTCTTCTTATTAATTAAAATATTACTAGGAATCCTCATGTCTCTTCCATGATGGCTACCATATTTTGGAGAAGATTCCTAAATTGGCCCTTAGATTCCATCAGAATTGTTGGGTGAATCCCAGTTTTTTTGTTTACGTGTAACTGTGTCACTAGACTTAGAATAGACCCTACATGTGCTTGAGTTTGGACTTAAGTGTTAAGAAATCCCAAAAGTCTTTAACAGGAAAGTTGAAAACCAAGTTTCTTAATTTCGAACAGCCATCTGCTTGTTCTTTTATTTTTTTAAGTTTTTATTTTAATTACAGTTAGTGAACATAGAGCATTATATTAGTTTCAGATGTACAATATAGTGTTTCAACACTTCCATACATCGGCTTTTACATTGCCCTGAGTTTCAATGTCTTCTAACTGGTTTTTGCCTGTCTTTGGGATTTAAATACCTTGTATTTTATTAATATTTAGTAAGTTTTATAATTTGAGCTAAGTTGGCTCATGTTTACTCTTGAATATTTTTTATTGAATTCCTATCCTGCCCATGGATGTCTTTATTAAAAGAAAAGCCTTTAATACTCTGAGAATACATTAATCAGAAAAAGTAAAATATAAAAGTTAATGTACCCCTAACCTTAATTTTAAAAATATGTAGGTGTATGTAAAGAAAATATTTATTCTAAATTTTCTGCATTAAAGTTGTATTCTTATAATAATTATTAAAAAATATTTATTACAACAGTTTAAAATACTTATTATTCCTATTTAATCAGCATATTTGAGACTTGACTTTGTTAGCTATGTAGCATGAATGTATATTTTTAGCCAATCAATTTTTTTTCATCTACAAAACTAAATTCTTTTCCCTGGATATTTATGATTTCATTTTTCTTTTTTTTTAAGTTTTTATTTATTTATTTGACAGGAAGAAACACAGCCAGAGAGGGGACACAAGCAGGAAGAGTGAGAGAGGGAGAAGCAGGCTTCCCACTGAGTAGGGAGCCGGATGCAGATGCAGGGCTCTATCCCAGACTCTGGGATTATGACCTGAGCTGAAGGCAGATGCTTAATGACTGAGCCACCCAGGCACACCAGTTTTAGAGCTTTTGCATCTAAAAATAATATGGTGATAAAAACTCATTTTAAACGTCTATGATGTTCTTGGATGACAGAGGTCATATCCTTGTGTAAAAAATATATATATAATTAATGAAAGAAAAAAAATCTCCTTTTATGCACATTCCTTTCTTTTTTGAAACTCTTCCAAAATGATGAGGACAGTCCTGGTTGATTTTGAAGGTTAATGGGCCTTACACAAAGAAATTTTACAGAAATCTTTGTGGAATCAAATGAGAAAAAAAATGTCTCTCTGAGACTTTTGTTTTTTCTATTGTGCATGGATTTTAGCACTAACCCACATTTCTGAAAGTAGGTTTCTATAATATGAGAAGTTCAACTAAGCCTATCTATTTATTATAAGCCCACAGAGAGGTAAAATGCCAGCTATTACAGAGAAAGGTGAAGGCATTCAAAGTTTGGCGTTTTGTTTGGGTTTTGTGTGTGTGTTTTTCCTAACTGGGTTTTAAATACTATGGTGGAAATTGCTCATTTGTTTTTCTGGAATGGCTAAAACAAAGCATCTAAGTTATATGATTCATACAAATGTTCTTCTGCATTATTTTACAAAAGTAAAACAAAACACTTAATCATCTTGCTTTGTTTTGGTTTGCACTGTCACAAATCTCAAAAAAGATTTATTGGCCTGCATCTTAGTGTCCACTACATAATGGAATGCTAATTTCATATTTATAAAATGATTCCAAATTGAGAATAAGATAATTTATGTGTCAAATCAGATTTTATTTTGTAGGTTTAATATTTCAGCACTTTTTTACTTTGAAATAATTTCAAACTAAAATTTCTAAGTGTACAAAGGCCTTTTTACTCCTGTGCCATTCGGAAATAAGTTACCCCTGGATGAGTTAGTGAGCATCTCCTACAACCAAGGACGTTCTTCCATGGAATCACAAGTTAATCACCTATCCAGGAAGAAAACCTCTTCCTCTATACTCTGAGGTTCAGTATCAGGGGCCTGCTAGTTTACCTGACAAAGGCTGCTTAACAAGAGAAAAGTAATATACTTTTTATTGTTAATTTTTATTAATATTTTTATTTGCACAGGCGTTCACAGAAACTAGTGACACTTAAAGAAGCAGTTCGATTCTGGAGCCTATAGATACTTCTTAACAAAGGAAAGAGGGTGTGAGCATCAGGGGAAGATACATTGTAGGGAAATGAGGAGGAAATATATGGGGGAGCCAATGGATGATAAGGACCATTTTAGTCAGGTTTGTTTATGCAGATTTATCTTGGACCTGGCTCTCCATCTCTGTGGATAAAAGTCTCTCTTTCTATCTTGGTACAGAAGAGAGGTGAAATTTATGCCACCTTCACAAAGGGAAATGCATGCTCTGCTTTTAGGGAAATCAGGGAAGACACAGAAGTCTTCCTGTACTTGTCTACTTGTAATTGCCTTCAGCTTCAAATCATCCTATGTCAGAGTGAAATGAAATGCAACACGTTAAAAATCCGAAAGTGAACCGAACTGGTACAATACTACCACTTAACCCTCAAACCCTGCTATTTTTCTAGTTCATACACTTCATAGAAAAAAAAAGGGTGCAATCCAGGATCATATACTGCATTTTTTCCCCTTGATTTTAAGCCTCTTTCAATCTGAGATAGTTCCCCAATCTTTGCTTGACATTCATGATGTGACACTTTGTAGGCCTGGTATTCAGAAGAATGTCTCTCAATTGGCTTTCGTCTAATATTCCTCATAATTAGACTCATATTATGCATTTGGGGCAGGAATACTACATAGGTGAAGCTGTGTAGTTTTTAATGCATCCCATGAGATGATCACAGTTTGGGTTTTTCTCATTACAGGTAATTTTAACCTTGATCATTTAATTAAGGTGATGCCTACCGAGATTCTCCAATGTAAACTTATTCTTTAGTATTTCCTCCAGTATTCACTAAGTACTGGAGCAGGAGATCCCATGAAATCATATAAATATTCCATTCTTCATAAAAATTTGAGCCATTAGTTTTAGCATCCATTGATATTTCATATTTGAATTGTTACGGTGATGGTTGCCAAATATTGATTTTCTAATACCATAGTTTCTTTTACACTTATTAGTAGGCATTCCAATATAAAGGAAATATTGCTCTCACTTATGTTTATTTTAAAATTTGTATAAGTATAAATTAATGAGTTCTTATTTTATTTAGTGAGTTATAATGCATTCTTATCATTATTATTTTAATGCTAAAATTGTCCCATTTCGTTTTTTAAAGATTTTATTTATTTATTTATTTGAGAGAGACAGAGAGAGATCTAGGGGAGAAGCAGAGGAAGAGGGATAATCAGACTCTGGGGTTGAAAGCAGAGCTGGATGTGGGGCTTGATCTCTCGACCCTGAGATCATGACTTGAGCCAAAATTGGTTCAACCAAGTGAGCCACCAAGGCTCCCCTATAATTGTCCCATTTTTTAAGAAAGATTTTATTTATTTATTCACCAAAGAGGAAAAGAGAGCACAAGTTGGGGAAGTAATAGGTCAAGGGAGAAGCAGGCTCCTCGCTGGGCAATGAGCCCAATGTGGGACTCTATCCCAGGATCTGGGATCATGACCTGAGCCAAAAGCAGACCCTTAACCCACTAAGTCACCCAGGTGTCCCAAAATTGTCCCATTTTTAATCACTCTTTTGAATACTTACTAATTTCTGGCACAAGAAGAAACTCTAGGTTCATCAATTTCACATTCATATGAACCCCGCAAGAAAAAAAAAGAAAAAGAAAAAGAAAGAAAGAAAAAAAGAAAAAAGTGAATAGGGACAATTGCGATTTTTAATAAACCAACTTACCGCTAAAGGAGAAGATCTATTTGGTGTAAGTCTATTACATAGATGTTAAATGACTGCTACATAAACAACAAAACAAAACACAATTTTACTAAAAATTGAAGACAATTTTTATTTAAAAACTTTAAAAAGAAAATAGACAGAAATTAGCTACAATTATTACACATGTGTACACTACACATCTCTCCTTTCTCTCTCCCTGTATCTTTTCCGTAAAATTGAAAACGAAAATGGGAGCAAACTCAGAAACGAGTTCTACCTGAACTGAATGCAGAGTGCCCTCTAGAGGCTTTATTCTATCAGTGCAGTTATGTCCAAAGGCGGAGGAAACTACTTAAATTTCTGTACGTTTTCAGAGAGCTTTCTCATTAAATTCATGGTATTACTCTATGCATAATAAAAGCTAACCATGAGTTGATTCAGCCTATTAGATACCATCATAAGAAAACATGCACGGGAGCTGAATAAAGTAGACTTGTACCTAATCAGCTAGACAAAAGAATTGGGAACAGACCATCAGAAGATATGAGAAGACATTAAATTGTCATGTCAATTTGTGACCTTTGGCAAAGCTGTTATGAAATATCCCCCAAATTTCTCACACAAGGAATGTCTTCATAATTTATCCCATTATTTCCTTAACGTCCATAGACAGACCAGAGTGAATTCCCATGAGCAAGCTGCCTCTTTTGCCAGTGTTCCCTTGGCTCTGCACCTCCATATGCCCTGTGCCACTCCACACCCACACACGGCTCATAAATTAAAAGCAAGAATGGTAACCATGCCTTAATAAAACTCCAAAATAGGTGTGAAAAAAAATCACATTTAAGCAGATATAGTTTACATAAGTATTATTTATTTAGTGATCATTTAGAAAGGTCAACTGTTCTATCATAAACTTTTTTTAAAAGATTTTATTTATTTATATGACAGTGAGAGAGATCACAAGCAGGCAGAGAGGCAGGCAGAGAGAGAGGAGGAAGCAGGCTCCCGGCCGAGCAAAGAGCCCGATGCGGGCCTAGATCCCAGGACCCTGATATCATGACCTGAGCCCAAGGCAGAGGCTTAACCCACTGAGCCACCCAGATGCCCCTATCATAAAATTTTTATAAAGCTCTAGAGTTTACAGTGTCTAAGTTACTTAATATCTCAGGTATAGATATTAAGAGCATCTTTTTCTTGCCGTCTTTGATATAATTTAAAAGAATTTGAATGGAATCACTTTGCTAATAGCTATTCCTTTAAAATAGCAAGTCCTTTCAAATATTTGTCCCACTGATTTAAAAGAATAGTCTTCAGATAATATTGCTTTGTTGTTTGATGGTAACACCTAAATACATAGTCACGAAACATCATTAAGATACAAGGGGAAATATTATAATTATTAGATATGACTCAAAATTTAGTCTTCCAGTCTTCCTAATCACACGTTGGTGTTGTGTAGAGATTTGAGATTCACATTTTTAGAAGTTAAAGGAAAACTATAGTCAACACAAGAATGTGGTTACGTCAGATGAAAATCCCAGACCTAACTCACTCTTTTGCTTTTTTGATATGGACTCAACTATAAAATATGCCATTTAATGTTCCTGTTGAAATTCTTATTTATAAGAGAAGCAAATTCTTTCCTCTGTCCGTTTTAGTTCTGTGCTGGGACTCTGTAAAGAAAGACAGCTTACAAAAGAAAAACATACAAATGTTTCTGTCATATGGGAGCCCTTATGTGCAAATGAAGATCCAAAAAAAAAAAAAAATGCAGACCCTAGGCACTTTTCTACTAGGTTGAACAAAGAGAAGCTTTGTGGAAATGCAAAATATATAGTGAAGCTAAAGGAAAATCAGAATTATTTTAACAAGGTCTGTTTGTGGAGAATTCTCTCAGTCTTCCCAGCCTTAGTAATAAGAATGTTCCTTTATTCCTAGTAGAGGTAAGGCATCTTTCAAATGCAGGCTTATCTCCTGTTGTCAGAAAGAAAAGGGGAGACCAGAATGCTTTCCTTACATCTGCTGTTTTCCAAGTGACTTTAGCTCACAAACAATCTTTGTGCTGGAGTGGCATATTTTAGAATGGGATATTCTGCCACCCTTCAACATGAACAATAAAATATATAATTTTTCTGTGAGTGTATAACTAGTTTAATTTTGTTCTCTTCCAGATGTTCATCAATAAGTCAATATGAGAATATTTACACTCCAGAACGATAGTTCAAAAGCACTGACTAGGGGATGCAGATGTTAGAGTAAGTGCCAAGGTTTTCTTGACTTAAAAAGGAGAGCTTAACTTGTTCATAAAGGTGGTTACGGACAATGTTTCCTATCACCTCATTCTTTAAGATTATTCACTTTTTATGGTCTGCTTCTTGAAGAGAACAAAACTTTAAAGAAACAAAAAACAACCCTGATGGATAATATCCCATATTATAACAAAAATAACAAAAGTACCAAGGAATCTACCCTGCCCCCTTCATTGATCCACAAAGCTGTGAAACTGTGTTCTTCCTGCAGCCTTGTCCCAGGGGGCATTTTGCATTATTTCTGACTCTGTAATAAATGATGGGCAGGATAGCAATGTGTGCATGACTTCTTCTTTCTCCTTTTCCTCTTCTTGGATCCTTGATTCCTGAGGTAGAGAAACTCACATCTTAACATAGTGCGCTCTTCCAGGTTCATCTTGTTCATGATGAGATCTGGTATGGTGTCATTTCCCATTTTCCCAATAATCTGAGTTATTAAAACTCAGATTGTTAGGAGAGAATTGTGCTTAATACTTGCTTTCAAACCCTTATTTATGTTTCTTCTCAAGCGTTGATCTGACTGTGAGTTTAATTCCAGGGAACCGGAAAGGACTTTCCAACTCAGAAATACCTAGCAAACCCTGCCTACTGATGGCTGAAACTACACTTTGTAGCAGAAAGGTGTGTCCCTGTCATGATACTCATAGCTGTAATTCTTGGTCAGCAACTTTTCTCAGAGGCAGATGTATTGACGTGAGGAGGGAAGAAATAACATAGATATTGTGGAGAAAAATGCATCTAAAAAGGACAGAGGGACAGCCTGCACATGCCTCTTTAATAGAAGCTTCTTCTTCTTCTTCTTCTTCTTCTTCTTCAGAACTACCTGTATCTTTGTCGACGTTAGATCTAGTTGTTCTTAACTATTTGTTCTCCTGTCCAATATTTAATAATCCTAGCGAGGATCTAGACATAGACAGATAAGCAAGCTAAACTTGTCTTTGCCTCCAGAGCTTTATAATCTAATGAGAATCCATGTAAGCAAATACACAATTAAAATAAAGTGTAATAAGCTTTGTAATGAAAGAAAGACAGGTTGCGATGGAAATACAGAGTTGGACTATCTTATGTAATCTAGGATTCAGTTTCCCTCCCATATTTAAGGTGACAACCTAAGGTGGCTAACATTAAGCCAAGCAGAGACCAATGTATGCATGTATTAGAGTATCTCCCAATGTTATATCCTATCTCGGTCTGTCCTTCTGCCCTTGTGAAGAAGAGGGCTTTATGCATGTCCATGGAACAGCTCCGGTAAAGAGGCCCGCTCAGTAGGGTAACTGCAAGAGGATGTGGTTTCTACATGGCTTTGCTCACTGGTGCCCTTCCGCGGCCTGACCAGCACCTGCGGCTGCACTGTTTTCTCTGCTCCAGCCTGGCTCCTCTGTGCGCATGCTCCTCGTGGGGGCAGCCCCAGACGCTCTGGGTTAGGTAGGAGGCACATCAGTTCAGCAACCGGGCACATTTCACAAGCAGAGAGGAGACGGGCAAGGATCCACCCAGGAAAGCAAATTGAGGGCTATAAAAGAGGCCGTGCTTCAAAGAAATAACCCCATCTTCTGTGTTTTAGTATCAGGCATACCAAGATCATTTTTAGACAATATTTCAATTATTAAACCACATTACCTTGGGTACAACTTTGGAAATATTAATTCTTGCCTGAGGCCAATGCTACTTTAAAAATTCTCGGAGCAATCATTTTCTCTTCTACCTTCTTAAGCCACAACTGTTGAAGTTCCCAACTACTAAAATAAAGACACTGTGACTTATTCATTTTAAACACATATGCATATTACAAAGTAATATATTACATAACACATATTACATATTACAAAACACATATTGCAAAGTAATTTCTTTATTGAGTAATTTGTTTCCCTCCACATTGGCCAGGACCATACTCAGATACTAATCATAATAACAAAAAATAAAACCTAAAAAATTACTCCTTGATTGTAGTCTTTTAGACAATGCTTCTCATTCTTGGGTTACCAAAGATTACAGTTCCTGGGCTTTGAACATCTGGAAGCATTCGTATTAGAGAAGAACTGCTCATCGATTTTTCCTTGTCTTATATTTGCAAATATGCTTTGTTCTTCAAATTCTTCCCAGAAAGGTCTTGGCTTAGGAGGTAAGATCAAAGCACAGACTGTGACCTTGGCAGCAGACTGGGAGGAAATGTGGACATTTGAAGTGGGCGAGTGTGTGGAGGAAGGAAGAACATTAGTATCCTTAATTCTTGCCCTGGCTTTGCAATCCATCCTTTAACCATTAACTCCTCTGCACCTCATTTTTGTGTGTTCTAATGCAGGAGATGAATTAAATGAATTTGAGGTTATTTCCAAGATTGTAGTTATTTGTTTTGTCTATTGAATAAAATTATGTTCTTCAGGAATTTACACTTCTGGCCAATACTGATGATGCAACCGCAGCATGTAACCATCAAAACCAAGTCTGGGGGACTGGGGTTGCATGCTCACCAGAAGTCATTATCAACAACTAGAAATTCAATGGTTTTAGTGTATAGACATCCAGTGATGTTGTCAATGCACAAGAAGTTAAAAACAGGACCATGTTACAGTGTAAAATGAACCTCTGTTCATGGTTTTAATTCAACTCACTAATTAATAAGACACATTCAAAGAGCATTTGAGGAGCTGGGTAGTTATAAGCAATTTTTGAATAAGACGGTTAGATACTAGTTAATGCCCTATAAGGCAGAAACCCATAACCTTCAGAATTATCTTTCCTAACAGAGAGATTTCTACAAATGACAAATGTCTAGGCTCTAATCAAACAGTAAAATTTAAATAATGAAATAATCTTTGGATAAGCCTATTAAATCATGCATTCAAAGACACACTATATACTTTTTTTAATTGGATAGTTTTTTAAAGTCTTCTATACTGGAGACTTTCGAATATGTAATAGTCTGAGAGCTCCACATATATCTGTTTGGTATATCATTCACCTCTTTCCCTATTTGCTGTGGTTGCTCACTGGGTGAATCATGATTTCCTGATGGTACTATAGGGAAAATCAGCTCACACATCATACATAATTCAGGGAAACTTTCTTTTTGAAGCTTCATTGTCACATTGGATTAACTTACTATCCTACTGGTAAAATGTAATTCACATTAATACCATTTCTATTTACTTTCTACATTGGTTTATTTTTGTACATGAAAGGTAGGAAGGAGGGATAATAATTCAGGAGATTTACATTCATGTGATTTTAAAATAAACTATGAATAAGCCAGGGTGCAACTGGGATTTACTAGACTTCACTGAATTCTGTCATGCTCACCTCAGAGAACTCTGAGCTTAACAATTTTGTCTCTGTAATTCTCTCTTCACTTGCAATTTCGTAGGGAGGCCAAGCCAAATAAAAATTTTAGTAATAGTGTTTGAATCAAAGAGACATTTATGAATTTCTGTTCTTTCCTCACAATAAAAAAGAAAGTAATATATCTTCTAAGAGAAAGCCACACTGAGATTTGATTTTTTACGTGGCAATAACTTAAGTCAGGTCATTAACTTTCACCTTTTTGGGAGAAGTCAAGAACTTGATAAAAACTATAGACATTTCCTTTAGAAGGAGACAATGAGCATATATGCATCTATTATTTCATATTCAATTTTATTTGGGGTGATTCATGGACTGACTGCAGCTCATCTATGCACCCTGGTCAAGAACTCACTACTTAGGGGCGCCTGGGTGGCTCAGTTGCTTAAGCGACTGCTTTCGGCTCAGGTCATGATCCCGGAGACCCGGGATCGAGCCCCACATCGGGCTCCCTGCTCAGGAGGAAGCCTGCTTGTCCCTCTCACACTCCCCCTGCTTGTGTTCCCTCTGTGGCTGTGTTTCTCTCTGTCAAATAAATAAAATATTAAAAAAAAAAAGAACTCACTACTTAGAAGAAAGGAGTCATGTTGAAGATATGTCATAAATGAGACACATAATCCTCCTAGCTTGTCTCCTAAAGCTCTCCTAATATCTGACTTTGTAAATCAGCTACATTTCAGTTTATCCCATTAGGTTGTTTTCCTTGAAGCTGAAACAGACACACCTGGCAAGATGGAAAACCTAAACTCAATTATTTGGAAAAAAAAAACACAGCACTCCTATGGTCTTGCTGTATTGACAATTCCCAAAATCATGAACAGCCATACCGTAGAGTGAAACATCCTGGGTTTCAGAGTGCATCTTTATCCTGACCCTCATAACAAGAGACCTTATAAAGGTTTTGTTTTTGTCTTTGTCTTTGTTTTTTAAGATTTTATTTATTTATTTGACAGAGAGAGAGCAAACACTCATGAGTGGGGGTGAGGGGGAGAGGGAGAGGCAGAGAATCTCAAGACTCAAGCAGAGTCTACACTGAGTACGGAGCCAGAAATGGGGCTCAATCTCAAGACCCTGGAATCATGACCCTGAGATCATGACCTGAAATGAAACCAAGAGTCAGGCGCTCAACCAAATGCACCACCCAGGTACTCTGGTATTTCTTTCTTAAGCCTCAATTTTCTCATCTGAAAAATAAGAGTGATTAAGGATTAGGGCCCAGAGCATAGGTCCTTGGAGCCATAAACCTCACCTAGTTAGGTGGGTAGAAGCAGGAAACAGATCCAAAGGTGAAGATAATATGTACCCAGTAAAACTAATGCAGGGTCATATAGGATTTGTTCTATTTGTATATAAAAGTTTGGTAGAGTGTTATTCTTTTTAATTCAACTCTAGACCTTGAGTCAAAATGTTATATTAAGACTATAACTATGTTGCATGCGATTATTTAGTGGTCTAAAGAGAAAAGCAGAGTTTATCAGCTGTAATTCATTTTGCCTCTCAACTGTCAGATTGTTGAACCTAATAGGAGAAATAAACCTTAGTAAGTATTGTTTTCTTTTGTAGAATAAACCTAAGACCAGTTGAAATTCATGAATGAGAACAAACTTCACTAATAAAAAGCAATATAAAAATATTTTGTCTAGCAAATTCTTATATTAAAGAATAATCTAAGAGATTTGCTAAGAATGCTATAAAATCCAAATAGGCAACATGGTTATCTTTTTTATCCAAAGTGTGACTAAACTTTTTGCTTGTAGAATCAAAATGGATTTTTTTGTGTGTTGCAGGCTTCCTCCTGAGCATGAAAAATTATTTTTATTTTCAGCGATATACTAAATGTATTGTTCTTACTTTCCAGACTCACTTGTTAGAGTGTTTGGTAACTGGGCCAGACCCTCAGAATGATGAGTGCTCTCAATTAGAGAGCACCTACAGCAGGGCCAGCACTGCACTAACCCTTGCACATGTCATCACTAATCCTGCCGATAGTCTCACAATGTAACAGTATTTCTCTCTTCTTGTAAAGCACACCAAAAAGGTTCAGAGAAGTAGACGGACTTACCCTAGGTCCCATCATTAGGTTCAACTCTTGAGGCTTATTTTCTCCTTTCCACTGCATCTAATGCTTCTTTCAGAAGCTTTCCCTGTACGTTCTGAGACCTACTCATTATAGTGACAATAATGGCTATAACAATGCCTGTGAGAAATAAGCTCGAGTCCTCACTGACGTAGGATCATTGGAGTCCCACCCCCTCCTATGTTCTTTCAGTTTCCAGCTGGGATCCTAAGAGCTCAAGCCTTGTCCTTGCCACACTGGTGAACACTGAGACCCACCGGCTCCATACATGTGACCAGGAGCTCCCTGCCTCTGGTCACTACCACATGGTTCTTTTCCTCTTTGCTGTCACTTCTTCTCTTCCTGTAGCGGTCAAAGTCACCACACTAAGGCTACTTCAGCCCTAAGTCCAGGGACCACCACCCTCACAAGATCCTCTGTCTTCAGCTATTATTCTGAACCCCACCCTCAAGAGAGGGAACAGGGTCCCTGCTCAGAAGCAAAACCTTTGCTCATCCGAATGAAAAAGGCAATGGTGGCTGTTGGCCTCTAAACATGATCACCATTAAAGTTGAGACAGTGTAAGAATCAACACAGCATGTGATTGTTCCTGTGAAAAGTGAATACTCAGTGAATTATTGCTGAACATTGAGGGATGCGAATAATTCAAGTATAAAAGAGCAAGGCAGGGGTGCTTGGGTGTCTCAGTCAGTGAAGCATCCAACTCTTGATCTCAGCTCTGGTCTTGATCTCAGGGTTGTGAGTTCAAGTCCCAGCCTACATAAAACAAAGAAACAAACAAACATAAAACAAAACACAGAGAGGCCACGAAGACAGTAATATCCGAGCTCGAGTGTCCATTTAAAAGCAGCAGTTAGTGTTTCCTTGCTTCATGATTTATGTCTCAACTTTATCAGTCTTAGGAGTTTGAGGTTATTCACATACATTTTAAATAAGCATCTAATTTAGTGGCTAGATTTGTTAGGTGTTGTGAGTTAAATTTTATCACAGACACATTTACTTAATGACAAATATTTGTTGGGTTCATATTATATGTCAAGGAACAGAGAAACTGAATAATTCTTTTCTGGAGCATATATGGGGCCTCTGTGGGTGTCAAGGGAACGGTAAACAAATAAATCAAAACAATAGAAAATTCTGAGAAGAAAATGAACAGAATTAAGGGACAGTGGTGATGGGTATGAAAAAGCTACTTCAGATGCATTAGTCAGAAGAGACTTTCTTGATCAAGTGACATTTGAGGCAGGACCTGAGTGGGAGGGGGAAGCAGGTTTTGCGGAATAACAAACACCAAGGCCCCAGAGTAGGTGCTCGGCATGTTCTGTACCCTGTGAGGAGGCAAGAGTGCGGGAAAGAAAAAGCAGGCAAGAGGCGGGTAGAAGATGAGCTCAGAGGCATAGCAAGGGAGCAAATCATCTTGGGGCTGGGAGGTCGTAACAGGTCATATCAAAGTGGTGATCCCATCTGGGGTTTGAAGGGGTCAGTAACATGTTTGCCACAGAGGGATGTTGTGATAGAAAGTATTGTGAGCTCATTGCAGGCAGGTCTGCTTCAGATTAGGTCTGAAAACTGTTTAACCTTTGGTCTAGTCCAATTCCAGGGCTGTTTGGGAATCTACTTCATCTGAAGGATTTGAGGAAATTTTCAAAGAAATTTTGCAGCTCTTCCCAGAGAGCTGTGGGAAACCATTGCAGACTCAATGTCATGCATATACAACAGTTTGGGCCATGAGGAATTTTATCCTAGACCCAGTAGCTCGTAACATACAGTGACATCATATGTGGGGCATGAGGCACAAGTTCACAGCCTGAAAGAAAGAATAAATATAAATATGAAGGTCAAGGTATATTATTCAGGGATTTTATATCACAAATAATAGAAACTAAGCAAAGCTAGATTATATATAAAAACAAAAAGACAGAGATAATTCACTATAAGGACATGGAGTGGTTCCCAAAATATAACGGTGGAAATGTTAATTATGCCTTAGAAAGGGATTATTCAGAAATAGAAAATTGTCAAGACTCTCTCCATCTCACAGCCCTGCATTTTCCTACCCATACGCTTCATTCTTAGCTCCCTCTGCACGCAGAGGAGAATCTCGAGTTGTTTTCTCTTGGTCCAATCAGTTATAACCAAAGAAGTGAGGTCAAGAAATGCTGACAAGCATGGCTGTCAGAGCCTGCTCCTGGGAGTCACTCCCAAAGGTGGTAGTGGGTTGGGCTGGCAAGCCAAGTAACCTCTGCCACATAGGTCTACCCCTAAGTCATACCCTGATGCATTTAATTTATGTGCAGACAACTTGGAAAAGTACTCCTAAAATATTTCCTACCCCAATCCAAGGGTAATTTTTAAGGGGTAAGAAATGATAAGGAAGGTAAAAAAAATATGTAAAGAAGAATCATGTTATGTATACATTTTTCTTGAAATGCCTGCCATTCCTCCTGTTTATGCTCTCTGTCAAATAAATAAATAAAATCTTAAAAAAGAAAATCTGTTTTAAATCTTGATGTTATTTACTTATGGTCATGGGAAGATGAGCAATTCATTCTGGTTCTCAGATAAATGATGCAGTTGGACTAGATTCTCCTTAAGGTAAATACTCTGACTATAATCTAATATTTCCATTTAGTAGCAAATAATTACTTAGGCCTTTGTTCTCAGGTTAATTGCAAACATATAGCAAAAATGATTAAGAAATGGGCTTTACACCATCATTGACAATAACCAAGACATAGAAACTACCTAACTGTCCATCAGTGATGAATAAAGAAGTTGTGGCATATATATGTGTGTGTATGTGTGTGTATATATATATATATATATATATATATATATATATATACATGTATAGATGAGGAAGTCATCCAATTTGTATATATATAAATTTTTAATATTTCATTTATTTATTTGAGAGAGAGAGGGAGATAGGGAGAGGGAGAGCATGAGCAAAGGGGAGAGGGAGAAAGCAGGGAGACTGGTGTGGGGCTCGATCCCAGGACGCTAGGATCATGAACTGAGCTCAAGGCAGATGCTTAACCAACTGAGCCATTGTAATAGAATATTATTCAGCCATAAAAGAAAAGGAAATAAAACTATTTGTGACAACATGGATGGACCTTAAAAGCATTATGCTAAGTGAAATAAGTCAGAGAAAAACAAATACTGAATGTATTATGCGATTTCACTTATATGTGGAATCTAACAACAAAACAAAACAAAACAAAATAAAAACACAGATGAGAGTTCCCCTTTCTCCACAGCCTCTCCAACATTTGTTGAAACTAGACCATTCTCTTACACCACACACAAAGGCAAACTCGAAATGGATGAAAGACCTCAACGTGAGGCAGGAATCCATCAAAATCCTGGAAAAGAACATAGGCAGTAACCTCTTTCACATCAGTCACAGCAACTTCTTTCAAGACACATCTCCAAAGGCAAAGGAGACAAAAGCGAAAATGAACTTCTGGGAGTTCATCAAAATAAAAAGCTTCTGTACAGCAAAGGACACAGTCAATAAAACAAAGAGGCAACCCACAGAATGGGAGAGGATATTTGCAAATGACACTACAGACAAAGGGCTGGTATCCAAGATCTATAAAGAACTACTCAAACTCAACACCCAAAAAGAAGATGAACACATCAAACAATGGGCAAGAGACATGAAGAGGCACTTCTCCGAAGAAGATATACAAACGGCCAACAGACACATGAAAAAATGTTCAGCATCATTAGCTATCAGGGAAATTCAAATCAAAACCATACTGAGTTATCACCTTACACCAGTCAGAATGGCCAAAATGTTCATAGCAGCAATGGCCACAATCGCCAAACTGTGGAAAGAGCCAAGGTGCCCTTCAACAGATGAATGGATAAAGAAGATGTGGTACATATATACAATGGAATACTACACCTCCATCACAAAGGATGAATATCCAACTTTTGTAGCAACATGGACTGGTTTGGCAGAGATTATGCTGAGTGAAATAAGCCAAGAAGAGAAAGTCAAGTATCACATGGTTTCACTTACTTGTGGTGCATAAGGGGTAATATAGAGGACAGTAGGAGAAGGAAAGGAAATGGGAAGTAGAGTAAATCAGGGAGAGAAACAAAACATGAGAGACTTTGGACACAGAAACAAACTGAGGGACTTGGAAGGAGGGGGTTGGGGGGATGGGAGAGCCTGTTGGTGGGTACTGAGGGCACGTATTGCATGGAGCACTGGGTGTGGGGCATGGGCAATGAATCTTAGAACACTGAAAAAATAAAATAAATTTAAAGTAAAAAAAAATCAAAATTAAGAAAAAAACAAAAACACAGATGAGAAACCCCCCATCAAACTCTCAGAAAAAGAGAGGAGATTTGTGGCTACCAGAGGGGGCAGGGGAGCACCAACTGGAGGAAGGTGGTCAAAAGGTACAAATATGCAGTTATGAGATAAATAAGGACTAGAGATGAGATGTTCAGCATCATGACTAAAGCTAACACTGCTGTAGGATATATGGGAAAGTTGTTACGAGAGTAGATCCTAAGAGTTCTCATCGCAAGGAGAAATGTTTCTTTCTTTTCTTTTATTGTATCTATATGAGAAGATGGATGCTAGCTGACCCTACCATGGTAATCATTTCCCAATATATGTAAATTAAGCCATCGTGCCTTAAACTTATACAGTAATGTATGCAAATGGTTTCTCAATAGAACTGGAGGGGAAGAAATTAAAAATAAAATAAAATAATAAAAAATATAAAATATAAAACTCACACACGCACAGGCACATGCACAAACGGAGGCCATAGAATTCTACAGATTTTTCTCTTGGCCATGCCAGCGTTTGACTTTGCATAAATTTGTAAGTTGGTTAATTTCCTAAATCCAAGTTTTCTTATCTGTAAAATGCATGTATGGGTGATACTTCAATGGACTATTGTGCCATTGAATAAGAAATTATAGGTCACCTGGTTCACTATGAGCGCTCAATTCTGGTCATTGTTATCATACTGTGAAAATGCCTAAACTTGTCTGTATCTTACTTTGTATAAATGTGCAAGTAAGTAAAAGATAAACTCCAGTAGTCCTTAAAGTGTTCTAATGACATGGACTGACACAAAATGAGATCAGAGATTGGGAGATTCAAAAGGTACTATATACCTCCATGCCATTGAAAACTCACTGTACCCTTAAGTAATTTTTAATTGGTTTTGTAAAATGTGCCTTTCCCATTCCCCCCTGGGCAGATGTGAAAGCATGGAGTTGGACAATAAAATCCGAGATCTGATCGAAAGGAATGCTTCTCCAGATCTTAAAGGGGCCCCCCGGGGAGCCACACCAAGTCACAGAAATGCATGTTCCCTAAAGGTAAGAAAACACTTTTTTCTACATTTTTTCAAAGCACCCTTCAAAGTGTGTTCACCCAGAAGAATTTATGGGGACAGTCCCCAAATCATTTACAGTAATGTACTTCCTTGATGACTGAGAGGGTAGAGTCACCCACTATAAAACCTCTCTTACACAGTCACTTCCTGTTACTGAGGAAACCCTTCAGCAGAAACACTTTCCATTTAAAGTGTGATACCAGGCAGACAAGTGTTGTTACAGGGAAGTGAGGACTAGCTCTTGCTATGAAAAAGAATGTTAAATACAGCAACGTTTCTTTTTTGGTGAGGATGTCACCCAATTTGTATGAACCTTCTTACACTGGATTACTAAAATCAGTACAATTCATTGTTCATTTTTTCACATTTCTTAAATTTTTTTTTATTAAAGATTTTATTTATTTGAGAGAGAGAGAGAGCAAAAGAGCACAAGCAGGGGGAGAGGCAGAGGGAGAGAGAAGCAAACTCCCCACCAAACAGGGAGCCCAATGCAGGGCTCCAGCCAGGACCCTGGGATCATGACCTGAGCTGAAGGCAGATGCTTAACTGACTGAGCCACCCAGGCACCCTACATTGTCCATTTTTTTAAAGAGAAAACAAGCTTTCCAGATAAAAGGAGTTGTCCAACTTTGAGATTCCTCTTGTTTCAAAATACTTGTCTATGGTGCTTCATGGAAGCAAACAAAAATTCAAGGGTAAGGTCAAGCTAGGAATTTTGTGGATGACTTTCCGAAAATGCATCATAAATAACAGCATCAACTCAAACTCTATAGTCCACCTGATTACAAACCATCTCTAGTGATCTTTTCAAAAAATGTCTAACATAAATAAGTTTGACAGTATGACTGACACTTAATAAAACTTACATAACTTCTACTTCAGTTCTTATATCTAAAGTAATCCAATGCTCATTGTGGAAAAGTTATACTAACCATAGACAAAACTATAAAAATCATGGAAAGACAAATTTCCTGTAGAGTTAATGAAGCTTGGATCCCACAGACAAATACTTACTTATGTACTTAAGTTGCATTCATGCATTTGGATCTTTTTCTCTTAAAGGAGGCCCTGGAATTGAATAAGTTTAAAACTCCAGACCTCACTAAACATAGATCTGTCTCTGAAATTTCCTCCGGACCTAGCACTCCCAGAGAGCATCTCTTAGCATTTGGGATTTCTCTGTGTCTCTCTTTTTGTCACACACACACACATACACACACACACACACACAGAGGCACACACTCAGTTCATTGAACCTACCTGTTTTCACTTTAAAAATATTGCAGATACTCCTATACCTCTTTTTTCACTCATTAAATAAACACAAATTTTGTGTGTTTGATATCTATGTACCATTTCCTGTTTAGAAACTCACTTCTCCCTAACAAAATAGTATCTATTTTTTTTAAAGATTTATTTATTTACTTTAGAGAGAAAAAGAGAGATTGCACAAGTGGTGCGAAAGGGCAGAGAGAGATAGAGGATCTCAAGCAGACTCCCCACTGAGCCCGGAATGCAGAGGTGGGCTCAATCTCAGTAACTCTGAGTTCATGACCTGAACTGAAATCAAGAGTCAGACCCTTAACCTACTGAACCACCCAGGCACCTCAAGTAGTGTCTATTTTTAAATTTAGGAAAGAACATCTGTGGATGGTTAGAGCCACGAAGGCTTATTTCTCCGCTTCTCGCCTCACCCCTCCTCCCAAACCTCAGACATACACCTCTAACTCCCAGTTAAGATTTTCCTCCTTCATGGAAATGTATGCTTTTCTTCTTGAGAGTTTGGATCCTCTCCAGTACCCTGTTCTTCATACGTTCTGATTATCAGCCCCTGAGACTCATTTGCTCATGACTGACTTCCCTCTCAACTCTGTTCATGTTGTCTTCTGGATTTCTCCTCATATGTTAAAGACCTCTTCTACATCCTCATCATCATCTTCTTAGTAGTTAGTTGCCTCTATTTGAGGGACTTACCCAAAACTTGTTATCTTTCTTTAAGATACTCCTTCTCCCATCACTTCCCTGCTGAAATTTGTTCGTTTTCCTACCAGCACACATCCAGGCAGAGGACTGCAGATTCCAAGCTGATGGTTTGTTGTTGTTTTCCTTGTGAAGTATGAGATAAAAACATCTAGAGAAAGTGAGAAGGTGAAAGGTGAGATCCAGTGTTTAAGGAAATTTGGAAAGGTATGGCATGGGCAGGGGTCGATGGAAGAGAGGAATGAAATTGCAATGACTTGCTGAGTAGCCGTGAGGACCGAGTTAAGCGTGACAGCCACCACTTGATGATGAGACCAATCCCTCCATGGTATTTGGGCTCCTATAGCTTCAATAACCCCATGGCCTCTTACCAACTTAAAATATACTCAGCACTCCTCCACTTTTAAACATATGTGAGATCCCATGTGATTTTATAGGTAATGTTCTAACTTATTCTTGTGCATTATAGTCAAGCTTATTGATCAGAGCATCCAAAGATTTTTCGGTCCCTTATCACATCACTAATAAACTCTGCTTGAAAAATCCAGTGGTTATTTTGCATCTGATTTTTCACTTGACCTCTCAAGCCTTTGATGCTATTTACTAATTCAACCCTTTAAAAATGTCTTTCTCCATCAATAGCTATAAAATCAATCTCTCATCATCCCCCTTCCCTATACACACATCTTTTTTTCTCCAACCTTTCCTCTTCATTCACCTTCACTGGCTTCACTCACATAATGTGCCTGTGTTGTGTCAGTGTTACCCAGGGATCTGTATGTAGTCCTTGACTCATTAATTACAAAATATATGCCAATGACTGCACACACATATAGCTTCCTAAACTTGGAGTTCTTTTCTTCATGCACATCAATTTCACTCAGTAGTTGCAAAAGTGAATTCAACATCTCTCCTATTAAAACTGCTTGATTCTTCCCCTCTACATTTCCTGCATTAAAGAATTGATCATTATTCACCCACTTATCCAAATTCCAGTATAATCCAGGGCTACCAACCTGCCCAACACCAGGAGGCATTCATAGAATAATGCCAGCCTTCACCCTGGACCCTCAGGTTCTTGCCTCTTCTACCTTTGTAAAATCTTTGGACTTTGTTTCTTTTCCTTCACTGTGCCATGGTTGGATATTCGTTGTCTCTTGCCTAGGCTATCCCCAAGAGATGCTCAGTTGCTCTTAAGTTTTTTTCCACACTAATTCGTATTTACCAATATGGATCTTGCTAATGTGCAAGTGCTTAGAACTTAAAAGTAGACTACCTTTCCTACATCATAATTCCAAATGCCTTGGCTTAATACATAAAATCTTCCAATGTCTAGTGCCTGCTTACATTTAGAATAAAACAATAGGGAGACAATCTAATATTTGTAGGTCAACTACCATAACAGGTATGGAGGTATTTAATATTATGTTTGATATCTATAATAACACTTAAATATGGCTATCTTTATCCTCATTTTCCAGGTTCCCTTTTTCTGGCTCCATGGTGTGAGGTAGGAGCTCCATAGTAGGTTCTGGGAGTAGGAAAATTCTTTCTTGTGATTTTTGCCCCACTTTTATCTCAATGTTTAAGACCCAGAAGGGAACATACCCCTCCCATTTCATAAAGAAGAAACTGAGACACTGAGGAACAGACTTTTGGACATGGTTCTCACAGCTTTTGTCTAAGCCACTTCAGGGTCCCATGCTCCTATCACCTTCTTGTCATCCTCTGGCCTACGGTAAGGTCAGAATATGTGAATCTCCCCCAATAAAATATTTGACAAAGATGAAAAAAAAAAGCCTTGTGCTTTCACGCTCTATGAGAAAAGTTTCCCAGGAACAACCCCTGGGAGTCTCTCTGCTTCCCAGCCGACTTCAAGCGTATCTTCCTCAATTGTTGTCTGAAGGTATCTTCAAATACTTCATTGTCTGAGGAAACACAATTTAGTTTCCAGTTGGAATCTCAGCTGAATTACTCTTTACCCAATAAAACTCCACAGGAGGGAATCATACATTCAAAACAAAACAAAAACTTTTGCATTCTCCCAGAGATATTGATAGGACTGAAAAAGTATATGAAAATTTATTTTTGGAGTAAAACAAGGGTGAGCCAATGATGGAAGGACTGTGGAGGGTGTCTCTTATTTTCCACTGGAATGAAGTAACCATAAGATCAGTACAGTAGACTCCCTTTCCAGGAGCAGAAAATGAATTTCTTTATGACTTAAGAGATAGGAAAAAGTGTAGTTGAATGAAAGAAATATGATTTAATGAAAGGTTCTGAGACATGTCAAGTTCCTTTTTTTGCTCAAGAAAATGAACAGACTGACTCATGGCTGTGAGGAAACAGAAAACATTATTGAAGAATATGAGATACTCCATCAGTATAAAAGCATTCTTTAACATTTGGGAGAGTTGAAATAGACATTTGGTGAACAAAGATCATTGAATGTCTTGTAGGCAAAAGAAAAATAATTGCCTAAGCAATGGGTGCCTGAGTGGCTCAGTCAGTTAAATCTTTGACTCTTGGTTTGAGCTCAGAGCATGATCTCATGGGCCATGATCTCCCAGGTCGTGAGATCAAGCCCTAGGTTGGGTTCTATGCTCAGCGGAGAGTCTGTTTGAAATTGTCTCTGTCCCTCCCTCAACTAACATGAATGCATGTATTCTCTCTCTCTCTCAAATAAATAAATAACTCTTTAAGACAAAATGATCTAAGTGAGAATAATAGTCAAATTTCAAAATTAATCTTAAAAAAAGAAGTGACACTAAACCAAGACATGGTCTTAATACGATGAGGAAATTAATGTATGAACCTTCACTTGTGACACTGTAATTGTAGGTCTTAAAATACAAAAGAAAGTGAAAGAAGAATTGAAATGCGTTTGTCCAAAAAACATAGAAATAAATTCTTGGAATTTATTGTAATTCTTGGAAATAGAGATGCAACTTGGGAATAAAAATAAAAACTGTCAAAATTTTAAGAAGATCTACAGAATTGGATTTGTTTAAGACGTTTGTCTTGTCTTTGGACTTTTTTTTTTCTGATTTTAAATAAGAGACAGCACCTGAAATTGGCTTTTATTAACTTTGGCACAAATTGAGGGAGGATTTCCCAGTAACTGAAAACAAATTCTTGATGTGGACATTCTTCCCAAAATAAAAAGCTCTGGGAAAATTCTTTTGATGATTCAGAGAGTAATATAAACTTATGACTCTTGGAAAGATTATAAAGGAAAAACTTCCTGCAAACTACAGTAAGTTGACACGCGTTTTCTGTAACTACATTGTTGAAAAAAAAAACAAACAAAACAAAAGAAGAACTAGTTTCCCTTTCCTTGTTTCCCTTTTTTTAAAAGCTAGTATTCTTTATCAAAATGCAAATTTGAAGATCAAAATATTATTTTCTCATTTGTAAAATGGATTGTGATAAAAATATAAAATAAGTGAAAATGTGAAAGCATTTTGTAAGTATACATAGGGCTAAATGAGCATAGCATTAATGCCATCATCACCATCATCATCATCTTCTTCATTATTTTTATGCTAGTAGGATGAGCTTGAGCCCTCCAATCTTTTTTTAAATATTTTCTCATATAATAAATAGCTTCTTCTTTGAATCCCACTACCTAATTTCAGCAGTGGTGGCTGTGTAATTTTTAAAAATGTACTTATTTATTTTGGGGGGGAAGGGTCAGAGGAAAAGGGAGACAGAGAATCTCAAGCAGTCTCCTCAATAAACATGGTGCCTAATATGGGATTGGATCTTATGACCCTGAGATCATGACCTGAACCAAAACCAAGAATCAGACACTTAAATGGCTGAGCCACCCAGGCACCCCTCCAAGCATCATCTTTTTATACACATGTTTTTTCTTAATTGTATACATACTTATAATTTTTTATTTAAAAATAGTATCTAGGGGCACCTGGGTGGCTCAGTCATCAAGCATCTGTCTTTGGCTCAGGTCACGATCCTGGAGTCCAGGACTGAGCCCCACATCGGGCTTTCTGCTCAGTGGGAAGCCTCTTTCTCCCTCTCTCACTCCCCCTGCTTGTGTTCCCTCTCTAGCTGTGTTTCTCTCTTTCAAATAAATAAAGAAAATCTTTAAAAATAGTATTCATGTTTATGCAGATGATGTTGATATGGGAAGAAAGTAATCTCTTTTACCTGAAATGTCCAAGCTAATTACTTGTTGATTATGAAATGATGCAGAAACATTTTCAACCTCAATGGAGTGGTCCCTTGGATCTTCAGATTTATAATCAAAACCCAGAAAATATGTGAAAGACCTGTCTGTTTTGTTCATCTTTATATACTTATACCTAGCACAGTACCCAGTCCATAACCCATAATCAACAAATAGTTGTTATAAGAATGCATACATGAATGTAAGTGAGGTCAACACATGAGCAAAGTACAAGAAAAATAAAGTGATCTGCATTGATATAGAGTGATAAGGAATTAATGTCCTTACTGAAAAGAAGAAAAAAATTAATTCAAGTAGGATTATAGTTTTTGGAAGCTAAATTTCTCTTTGCTGATGACTAGTTATTCATAGTAGAAGTTAATCTCTAGGTAAGTGGTGGTGGAAATTGGTAAGATTTTGTTTGGATATGACCTCTGAGATCAAGCCAATTCATATTTAGCCCTCAAGAAAGCTCAACGAAAAAAAAAATAAAATAAATAAAAAAAAAAAAAAGAAAGCTCAACGACCTTGAAACTTCCCTGAATTCTATTCCTTAATAGTTCAGCCTCCTGTACAATGTTTTGTCCAATAACGTTCAGCTGTGTTATTCATATATCCCCCCATATAGATAAAAAGTTCTTTGTGGGAAATAAACACAGGGGGCTAAGTAAATTCTGGCATGGGTTCAGCTACCCACATGTCATGCAATGACCATGGGCATGTCATTTAACATCTCTGAATTTCAACTTAATCCTTGTTACCATCAAAGATAACTCTCTTGACAACCTCATAGGATTGTCATGAAGTTCAAATTAAAGCAAATACAATGTTCCGAACCACAGAACTCATGTATGCAAAAGTATATATTTTTCGCTTTCTAAACTGAATTCAGTTTCAGTCTAGGACCCCCATCCTGTCTCTTAGAAGATAAAGTAATATGTTTGGCTGCAGGGAATGTCAGCCACTTCATTGTTTTCTCTAGCAATTTATATTGTAGGCCTTCTCTCCTCTCCCTTCTTCTCCCCATAATGGCACGTAAGAACTGCGAAGCAAATTCTGTGAAGTAATCCAGGTGGAGGAGGATTGTCAGATAGAGCAAATAAATATAGGATACCGGAGTAATATAGGACATCCAGTTAACTTTGAATTTCAGACAAGAAAATATTGCATGGGGCATACTTAAAAAAAAAAAAAAAGTATATCTGGAATCCAAATTTATCTGGATGTCCTGTATTTTTCTTTCTTTTTTTTTTTTTAAAAAAAAGATTTTATTTATTTGACAGAGAGAAACACAGCGAGAGAGGGAACACAAGCAGGGGGAGGGAGAGAGGGAGAAGCAGGCTTCCCACCGAGCAGGGAGCCCGATGTGGGGCTCAATCCCAGGTCTCCAGGATCATGACCTGAGCCGAAGGCAGTCGCTTAACCAACTGAACCACCCAGGCGCCCCTGGATGTCCTGTATTTTTCTAGCAACTTTAGGGTGAAAGCATTTAGGATACAATAATCCATCATATTACAATGCCATTGGCACTAATGTAAACTCCTCCTGTGGTCTTTTCATTGGCCCATATCCTCGGTGGCAGTCACTGAAGCTTTTGTGTCACTCATTTCACCTCCTGTCCTCAGGGCCATATGGTAAATACTGCAAACTTCTCAGTTAACCACTTTTCATTCTTCTCAGGAATATAGGAAATGTAGGAAATTTCTGGCTCTGCTTCCATAGCACTCGGGTTGAGTTGTCTCAGGACTTAGACATGCCACAAAGTCTCAGCTGGGTACCATGGTGGTAGGGAGAAACTCTCTTCAAAACTGGTCTTTTCTCCAGGCTTAAGAGGCTGAAGCTGTCTCTGCTCTTTGCCATTCAATCGGGCAGTTGGATAGGTGATGGAGGAGTTCCTAGAATAGGGGAGTGGGCTCCATTTCTTCATGAGCCCTCCCAAACATCCAGATACTCTTTTTCCCTGTTCTTTTCTCCCTTTCCTTCAGGCCCTGAAACCTTGAAATCTATTCTCCAGTGAGGGGGTGGTAGTGGAAGAGATAAGGAAAAGGTTATATTGACTTTTCATCTACCATCTTTTCTCAGTTCTTAATGGCATAAGGTTTATGCCTGTATTCTGACTTTTTCTCAAGCATTTAGTTCTGAATGTTTCAAATATATAGCTAAGTTGAAAGGATTTTATGATATATACACATATGTCCACTACCTAAATGTTGCTACCAATCTTTTACTCTACTTACTTACCACACATCTATCTACCTACTCACCCCTCTTTGTATGCACCAATCTGTGTTATTTTTTGAGGCATTTCAAAATAAATTGCACAAGAGGAATTAGTCTTTAAAATTGTTTAAAGATAATTTTCAGAAAAAAAATTAGTTTTTGCAATTCAAAGTTTTGGTTTTCAATATGGTCCCTAGACTTTGGAGAGTCTATTTTGAAAATCAAAGGTTAGAGACTTCTTGCTGACTCCATCAGTTAAGTGTCTGCCTTCTGCTCAGGTCAGGATTCCAAGGTCCTGGGATTGAGTCCCACATCAGGCTCCCTGCTCAGTGGGGAGTCTGCTTCTCCCTCTCCCTCTGCCTGCCACTCCCCCTGCTTATGCGCGCTCTCTCGCTCTCTCTCAGACAAGTAAATAATTAAATCCTAAAAAACAACAACAACAACAACAAAAAAGAAAAGGGACTATTTTTCTCTTTGCATTCAATGGCAAACTTAATCATTTCTGGAAGCAAAAGATATCATTAACCAAGCAAAGAAAGGATTAGTTACATAAAGCAAAGAGCAGTGCTTATTTGGAGGGATCATGAGTTAATCAAGATATTAACTTATCTCATGGGATGTAATAGAGCACTGTGCAAAGGTAGGAAATGTTATTTAAGACCACATTTATGTCTTTTAAAAAAATTCCCCCATAGCATCAACAATTATTTATATTGTTTATTTATTAAATAGTAACCAAGATTAAGAAAAAAAAACTTTTAAATCGGGATTTGTATGGAGGCAAATATATAGAGATCACATAAATGAAATAGAGAAGAATAAAATATTCACCTATAAAATGAATAAAAAGAAAACACACCAAAATAGAACAGTTTTTTTTTAAAAATGGGTTGATAGCCCTACTTGGTCTTTTTTTGATTTGGAAGCAGAATATATAGCTTTGTGTATGACTGTGGTCATTCTCCTCTGGACTGTATTCTTAGAAGCAGAGGTGTGCTATGATTTCCTACTGAGGATTCATGCATCAACAGATACATTCAACAAAGATATATGATATCACTACTCTGAACTCTGAAGGCACTATGTTAGTTTCCAATGTTCAAGTGACAAATATTGACCCTACCTTCAAGAAGCTTCCAGCCTCTCAGAAGGGAAAGGAACATAAAATTCATGACAGTTTTATTGTAAATGCTGGAGTTGATGCCTCACAAAGCACCCTGGGATCACAAAGGAGGAAATAACCAGCAGCTCTGAAGAACCAGGGGAGCCTTCAAAGGGAGGGCTGGTGGTCCAGCTGCCTCAGATTGCTTGTTGCTTTGTGCAGTGCTGAGAAATCTTCAGATTCAGAAGTTGCATTATAGTCGGCAATTTCATAAAGACTACAGACTACTCAGCAGAAACCAGTTTGCCCTAGGATGATTCTGATATGCACTAAACACTAAAAGTGTATAGTCAGAAAAGACTTAAAGCAACATTCTAAATTGCCTGAAAGAATTGCTTCAGAATTAGAAGCTGGAGGGACAAAAGCAAAAACCCCCATGATGTTATGGAATTTGGGGCACTTCTCTCACTTGACTCTCCTAGTCCAAGCCCAAATTTGGGGTCTGAAAGAGAGATGAATTCCTAGTTTGGAGGCTAAGAAGTTGAAAGTTCTGATCCTTAGATCTTTTATAATCTCTTATGAAATTAGCTGATTCTGGAACATTCTTGATTTAGTTTTGGGTAGCGAGGAGGCTTTACATATTTCTGAGCATTATGTGTACTTGAGTAGGCACGATCAATTGGCATGATCTTAGATGTGAGAAATGTGGAATGAAAACGACAGACAAAAATTATCATGGAGTTTACATTCTAATGGTGGGAAGCAACAAAGAAGAAAAATCTATGTTGTATTTTACATAGTGGTATGGAAAAATACATCAGAGAAGGTAGATAGAAAGTACTGGGATGGAGAGCAACTTTAAATCGGAGGTCATATAGGAACTCAAGAAACGGGACATTTAAGCAATCACCTGTTGAAGGTGAGGGGGTGAACCCTGTGGATATCTAGGGGAAAGGTAGTTCTTGGCAAAGAGAACAAGGAATATGCCTGCCAGGTTCATAGAGCAGCAGTGTGGACAGGACATAGAGCAGAGTGAGCAGAGGGAAGAACAGTGAGAAAGAAGTCAGAGAAGCACAGGCAAGGCCTTGTGGGCCACTCTATGGAGGTCTACTTTCATTCTGAGTGGTTTTGTGCAGAGGGGTGTCAGGAAATGATATATTTTTAAAGACGCACGATAGTTCCTATATTGATAATAGATGGGGGGAGGAGCGAGAGCAGAAGCACAGAGGATGTTGGGTGATTGCAGGTAAGGGATGAGCTTGGCTTGATCAGTCCAAAGCTGCTAAGCACCTCACCCAAGGTCACATAACTAGCAAACATGGAAGCAAGATATGTCACAGAGACAGATTTCAGCCATGACTGGACATTCTTTAAAAATGTGCATGTGAATAAAATCAGGGCATAAACACTAAAGTTCCCATTTTGAAAAAGTTATCAAAAGGTATGTTTGTTTTACCTTGCCACTCTCTCATTGAACTGGGAAACCTCCAGGCTCTTGGGCCAATGTGCTGCTCTCCTTTCTGGTATACTTTCAAAATGCCTACAAAATGTTCTGATAAATTGGATACAGGTTGTGAGAGAAAGGGAAATCAAATATATCGACCCCAAGATCTGTAACATAGAGCATGAAAGTTGCCATTGAATGTGATGGGGAAGACGAGTTTAATGGGGAAGATCAGGAGACAGGTTTTATACAAGTAGAGAAAGAGGTGCATGCAAGTAGAGACGACCAGTGCGTGATTAACATCGGAGTGTGGTTCATTCTGTGCGCCGTAGATGAACTGATTGTTAAATAATTGGATTACCACAAGCTGTTAAATATTTCAAATGTTATTTTTGGTAATATCTATTAGGTGGCATTGCAGTTGTCAACCACACTCATTTGGTGTATACTACATATACCCAAGTTTCTTTTTATGAAAAAGATACTTGGATCATGTAAAATTCCTTTCTTCAAGAGTCTTCAGTGGCCCCCCGCATGACCTATGCGATAAAGTCAAAATTTCTGAATGTGAAATGTAAAGCCTTTCACAATTTGATCCAAATCAACTTTAGATGAGCTCTACTTTAGTTACGTTGGGCTTGTTAGAATCCTTCACACTTAGGTTTGCCCCCTCCGTTCTCGTTATGTTGCTCATATTATAGCAATATACCTCAGCTTTCACATCTATCAAAATCCACCCTTCAAGGCCCCGCAGAAACTGAAGCTCCTTCCATAATAGTTAAGGCTGAGAATGAGCTCTCTCTCCTCTGAGTTCTTATAGGCAGGTAGGTGTGTGTGTACGCACACATATGTGTGTATACATTAATTTCCTTAGAAGCAGGGAACTTTGCCTATTTTCCTTTGGCATCCACTCAGTGCCAAGTGAAATCTGAATGATTGATAGCCTTTCCTTTTTTCATAAGGAAAAAAGATCATATTATTATTATCTAAGCTTTCATATGTATTATCATAAATAGCAAAGAGGTCACCATTGTACCCCTAGGAGGAGGACACCATTACTATTTTCATTTTACAAATGTGGAAGTTGAGGGATGCCTGGGTGGCTCAGTCTCTTAAGCATCTGCCTTTGGCTCAGCTTATGATCCCAGGGTCCTGGGATTGAGTCTCACATAGGGCTACTTGCTCAGTGAGGAGCTTCTCCTTCTGTTTGTGTTCTCTGTCTTTTTCTCTCTCTCTAACAAATAAATAAATAAAATCTTTTAAAAAATAAAAAAATTAAAATTAAAAACAAAATCAACAAATGTGGAAGTTGAGCCTCAGAGGCCTTAAGAACCATGCCCAAAGTCACAGGTGACAAATGGTAGAACCAAGGTAGGAGTTCAGATGAGCTAGAACTCTGCATCCCCAGTCAATGCTCTCAGTCCTTCTTGGATAGCACACTCACTTAAAAATTTGTGCAAACAGGTTCAGGAGGCAAAGTAGGGTTTCAACCCTCATTCTATAAGGATAGTAAAAAAAAAAAAAGAAAGAAAGAAAGGAAGAGAGAAAGAAAAAGAAAAAGAACAAAGAAAAAAGGAAAAAAAAATCATGTTTATTTTACCTGACAAAGAACACCTCCAAATGTTTATAGAAATGTGATGATCTCAAGGCACCTGGGTGGCTCAGCTGGTTAAGCAACTGCCTTAGGCTCAGGTCATGATCCTGGGTCTCCCGGGTCTCCCGGGATCAAGTCCCACATCGGGCTCCCTGCTGGGCGGGAAGCCTGCTTCTCCCTCTCTCACTCCCCCTGCTTGTTTTCCCTCTCTAGCTGTGTTTCTCTCTGTCGAATAAATAAATAAAATCTTTAAAAAAAAAAAAAGAAATGTGATGATCTCTCTTATAATAGTTTTGAGAGAATTATCATCAACTCAAATGAGAGTTACAAACCAGTGACTGGTAGTGCCTTGGTCCTTTTTTTCCAGCATATCTCTCTCGGTTCGTTATTTTCCTCTGTGTAATATTTTAGTCACTTGAGAAATGAAGACTCTTCAGATTCCTCTTGAAAACATGGAATGACACGTCTTTTCCTCTGAGAGTTATTGCAGCTAGTGAGACTTGTCAGGAAACAAAGTTTGACTACAAGCCAGACTCTTAAATGGCACATGTGAGAAGGCTGGAGGTGAGGTAAGGAGGGCGTGTGTAACAGAAAATATCCAGCTTGTTTCTCATGCTGACCTACTGCAAGTTCCTTTTTTCTCAAACCAAACTTGGGGCTCTCCAGAAGAGCTACTGTTAATTCATAAATTACCACATTGCTCTCTGGAGCTAATCAAAAATCTGTTTGCTGTTAAATGGCATAGCAGAAGAGACAAAGGAATTGTAATGAAAAATACAAAGGTAAAGATTTCCACTCCACAGAACCATCATACCATGCTGTGCTGTAACAATGAGTTATATAAATCCTATAACTAGAATGACTATACGGAGGAGACCCAAAAGACACCAAGGCCAAAGATGGTACTTTCTGGTAAGAAATGTTCTTTCCAACCACTCCTCTAAGTTAATGTTACCACATCCACTGGGTTTATTATTACCAAATACACAGATAAGGCTGAAGGGAAATTTCAACAGTTTACATATAACTGTTGTGGGAGGAGGAGGATTGTAAGAAAATATTTTCATGTTATAGCTTTTGATGAACAGGTTTTAGTGTTAATGAAGTGTCAGCCTCCAGGAAATCTCTGCTTATATCCCCTAAAATCAGACCATATGTGAGTCATGACTCTTACTTTTAGAAATCTGAACAATCTGATTCTCACCTGCATTTTTGGATATTGCCTTAAGGAAACATCACTCCATTTCACTACAGTGTACCCTAGATAGGCCAAGAAATCAGCAGAAAACAAAACCATGTACACATACATACATACAGCAAAAAATCTATAAGTCTGGCATGTAGATATACATCAAGTTGTTCATTCAGCTGAATGCATTGAACACTTGGTGCGTGTCACGGTGCTGTAGGCACAGAGGGAACCATGCAAACATGCAAATAAACTATTATAAAGACTAAGTAAGGGCTCTGCTTGGTTGGTAAAAGGAAGTCAAATAAGGTCATGGGCAAGAGAAGCATTAGACAGGTTTCCCAGGTCAACTTGTTGAAGGGGGCCCAGAGGAGGGAATGCTCTGGACAGAGAAAGCAGCGTGTATTAGACACATGGCTTATTTCAGGAAATGAAGGGGATTTAGGATAGCTGGAGCACAGGAAGAGTTGGGAAGTGGTAGAAGATATGAAAGAGAAAAAGGACAGTCAAATTTGGGGCACCCATTATCCTCTTTTAAAGAGATTGAGTTTCAGAAGGTTAGGATTTAGCCCACATATAAGAGGCCATCTCATAGGAAGTTGTAAAAAAGAATTCAAATTAAGTGATTGACTCTAAATTCTTTCTTTTGCTTTCTGTATTCTGGGCTCTTTTGTTTCTCTCTCTCTCTCTTTTCCAAGTCCGGAATGAGGTCTCCTGCTCTACCATGACTCGTTTGTGTTGCTCCAAGCATCCATCTTTTCATGCTTTTATCTGCACGACCCCGTATTCCATTACCTCAACGCCTGGCAAAAGGATGAGTCAACTAGTTAACACTGAAATGTTAGTGAAAACCAACAACAACAAACAAAACAACACTGAGCTACAAATGAATCATGGAGAAAATCTGCACTTGATCTATGGAAAAGACAGTCTTAAACTTGAGATCTGAGTTTAAACTTTCTGCCAATATAAAAGATTAGCTTTGCAAACAATGCCTGTTTTTATTGTAATGGATTTTCTCTTTCAATTCCATAGGAATTAGTAGCACTTACAGAATTACATTGCGAATGACTCATTCAGTTCCATACTGTTCAGGGTACAGTTAGAAGGCATTGCCAGAAAATCTGGCCTTAAGGGAAGCAAGTAACCGAGTTGTCAAAAAGTCAACAGTTACCTAATTCTCTGGGAAGTACAATGAAGTTATGGCAGTTTGGCTACTGAGGCAAGACTTGGTTTGCCCAGGCTTTCTGTGGTAACTTCCTCCTCCAGTGGGAGAAACTGCCCGTAAAGGAAGAATGACAATTTACTTACCATAGGCAAGGCTAATAAGCCCGTCTTAGTCACAGCCTACCTCCTTGAGACATCCTGGGAAATCCCTATCTGGAAGAGAAGAAAAGTTAAAATCACAGATGCTGTGCCGATGACCTTATTCTGTGTAAATCATATACAGAGTCGGTTCTGTTCATTTTTAATGAAAAACTATTGCTGTTATTTTCTGTCATCAGTTAACTGTGTGGTCTTTTTAAAATTGTACATATTTGATCTCACTTTAAAAGGTACCACAGGAGACATTTTCTTTCTCTTTATCTTTTTGTCTTCCAAGACTCCAGGAAAAACAGCTTCCACGGCACATTTTGAACAGGACACAACTAGAATGAATGCTGTAGAAGGTTCTACAGAGCATACAGAGGTAAGAACATACTACTAGGGGATGAATTGACCGTATCTAGCAACAGCTGCATTTCTCGTGGTTCATTATGCAATGATGAATAAGAATAGAAATGGCTAGTTAGCTTTCTTTAGATAATATATGCTATGTATTTTTGATCGACGTTACTTAACAAAGAAAAAGTATCTGGGTGACCTTTGGATTTCCTTTGATCTCTCTGAGCTACATTTCTTCTTTTATGAAATGTAATTAAATCCTGTCCAAAGTCCTTTCAGTGGGCTCCTGTGGCCTCCATGTTTTACTCTTGCTTTAGAGAAATTTGGTTCAATGTAAAATTTAAAAAACAATATTAGTGTAGTTGGAAATAAAAGAGTATATATGTACAATTGATACCATAATTTTGTTGGATTACTGGTTACTGTAACAGAAACTTACTAAACGAATGAATGAATGAAAGTGCTTTCTTAAAGTTCTTTTTAGAGATAACTCAGGTATAATATCAAACTAAGTGGAACTCTTTTGTTCGTTTAGATGTTTAATTTAGCAGCATGGGAATTTGAGTATCTTAGAAGTTGGTTTGGGTGCTGTGATAAATGAGACAGAAATACTCAGATACTCTAAGCACAGATTACACTATACAAGGAAAAATTGTTCTGTAAGTGGGCCCTTAGTAGAACCAATAACTAAAAATCTTTGTATTTATTGAAACATCAGATACCTTCATAAGCAAACTGGAAAGCAAAGCAAATACAATGGAAAATTCTCCCAAAACTTGTGTTTGATTGACTTTGTTTCATTTTACTACATGCCCGAGATATATGATTAATCCCCAGAGAAACCCCTGGTAGCACACTTATGGCTTATAAGAAATTCTTATTACTGTGCTTTCTCTCTTTCTTTCTCTCTTTCTTTGTCTCACAGATTTAGTATCCAGCTTTTCAGTAACTCTTATTTACAAAATAAAAATCAAAGTCCAAATGTTTTACAATTTCTCTGCAAGGAAAATTGTACATGGCAAAAAAATAATGCACATTATTTAATTACTTTTAATCTGGATTCCCAGAAGCCTGGGCCATACAAATGTTTGTTGGTCACAGAGTTTTTTTTTTGTCTGTATCACAAATAGAAGACTTTTGAGGACCCCAAATCTATGCCTCTGAGAGTGGTCTGGAATAGGAGAAACTTGAACTTTAATGTGAATCATTATAAATTCTGAAACGTCTTAAAAATAGAAATGGGATAAATACACTGAGCACAGAGGATTTTTAGGGCAGTGAAACTATTCTGTATGATACTATAATGTCATTATACATTTGTTCAAATTAATAGAGTGTACAACACCAAGAAGGAACCCTGATATAAACTATGGATTTGGGTGATGTGTCAGTAGAGGTTCATCAAATGTAAGAAATCCCACCGCTCTGGTGGGAGATGTTGCTAACCTGTACATAGGTATGGGGGCAGCAGGCATATGGGAAATCTCTGTACCTTCCAGTAGATTTTGCTGTGAACCTAAAACTGCTCTAAGAAATAGTTTATTAAGAAGAAAATGGAGGTGCTATACTACGTTTTCAGAAATTCGGTTTCAGTGTTCATGGTGCCCTGTGTTTAGCGAGCGCCCTACAGTGACTTTTATGTGTTCTGTACTATGCACCCCTGGTTTGGAATCTGGTCTTACTGCACCTTGGCTTTGCTGATTTCAGGACACACTAAATACAGCTGGCTCCCAGCATTTTCCAAACCAAAGGTACCTAATAGTCGGTTCTAATGCAGAATGAGTGTAGACTTCCTAAAAAAGGGAAAGCCCAGGTATAAGACCCAACATATTGTCACCTGGATTTTGATGTTACTTTTGGAACTCAGCCAAATCAGCTTCTTGAGGTCAGATGAAAGTATAATCATTCTGAATTTATTGACTCACAGAAGAATATCTCTTTTTAAATGTGGTCTTAATCGTACATGGGTCTGAATAAAAAGCTAAGAAAACTAAGAACAGCATCTATAGTGATATAAAGTATCATCTAGCCCTAAAATGTTGAGTGAGATATAGGTAGGTAAAGATAGAAAAATAGTTTTATAAATAATTTCTAATGAAAAAGTCCTCAAAATTCCACGATGATTGTAAAACAACACTTCCTATAAATATATCCGGCAAAGGCCAACACATTTTGAAAATATTTAATTGTTCGTGAATATCTGTAATCAATTTCCATAACTATTGAGCCTAAAACTGAATAGCAGCCTTAAGGACTATCCTCACCACCAGATTTGTTGTATTGTTTATATGACTTAGAGATGAGATGATAACAAGACTATTGAGTTAGTATAGAGAAAACAGCACTTAAGTGAACTTTGTTGGTGGTCCATTTAAACAGATGGCCCACAGTTTCCCTGAGCTTTTGTTCTTTCTTTAAATAAATACACCCAGTGCTGGGGCAGGGAGGGAGCTTAAAAGAAAGGTGGTTAACTTTTTTTTTTTTTTTTTTTTTTTGGTGGTTAACTTTTTTGCTGTGCCAATGATTTATTATTTATCTAAAGTTATAACCTACTGGTTTTATTCAAAGGACTGGTTAAAATTGCACAATACCAGATAATCTATGCCAACCTCTCTATGACATAATTGTATGATGGACATTGAGGTAGCTAATGTATCATAGTCTCAGATCAATTTGCTGCCTTTTAGTTACATGCATTGGTCTTTTTTTCTTGACAGTTCTATCATTCCTCTGACTTTTGCCAGGGCCATTCTTCAGATATGAACATATCTACAGAAATAACTTTTTAGAAATATTTATTACTTAATATAAATATCCAAAATATATCCATCTACTTGATTTCTATAAGAATTATACATTTAATTTTTGGTTTTGTTTTTTTGTTGTTGTTGTTTTGTTTGTTTTGTTTTGTGTTGGAAAAGAGTTGAAATTCAAACTCATGAAATCCTAAGTTCTCATTTGCCTATTGCATAGATATATTTGTACTTTATCAGAGAATTATTTTGTCAGTTACTTCCTAGAAAGGAATCTGAAACATAATATAAAGCTTATCCATCAACAAGTCTTTACGGGGACTACGGTGTGAGAGTTGATGCCACCAGAATAAGGTATTTTTATGAATCCACAACAGGAGAGCTGGCAAATGCATGGAGTTTATGAGGGACAACATTTCCCCAGCTTATGTTGTAGACTATTTGATTCACTCTTTTTTTTTTCTTAGTGTGATCAATCATCAAGCAGAAAGAACTTGACAAATTCTCTTGAACAAAAGATAAAGTGCTTGGAAAAACAGAGAAAAGAGGTAATTTAGAAATATTAGTTAAAGCAACATATAAAATGATTTAATGCTAAGAATAAATGTACATCTAGCGTCTTTTATTTTTGTTATTGGGTCACAGTATTTAGCTCTAGGATACTGAATAGTATTATTCTGAGAGCGAGTGCTTTTTTCTTATTCACCTATTTTTCTCTTGCTCAGTCTCTCAGTGTTTGTATAAATGAGTGAAAAATGACAAAGTCATAAATCCAATAATTATGATCTTAATTTTCTCAAAACTTAGATGTTTCATCCACATGAACTATGTGAGCTTATCACCTATGCTGTGATGCCTTGCAACCTGACACACCTTGAGACTCAAACTGTCACAGGCTTTAAGTATAATTGACTTGCGTTCTATGAGCTCATGTGCTGGGCATCTAAGCACATAGGGGTTAAGGAGCATTATCATACAAAAAAAGGTTTCCTTGAAAAATACCATTAGAGATGTGACAGGTGTTATTTTGAGTTCTGTTTTTCTCAATTTAATGAATATTAGAAACTGTTCTTGACAGATGAAGAGGTGGAAAGTGTAACAATTTTAGCACTGTGTATATTGTCCATTTTTAAATTACTTTTCTAAACCATTACAGATCTTATATCTTTCATGTCTTCTCTATGGTGCCTTCTACTCCTCACTGATACTGCATAAAATATTGTGCCCTTCTGGAAAATTACCGAACGATAGCAGAATAATGTCACCATAGCATATAAATGTTAATCCTTAAAATGCCAACAGACCAGGTATCCTTATATAGTAATATGATATAGTCTATACTAAATGCCCGTATCTATTTCCAGCATAAGATTTACCTAGTGACTCTCTGTCTGAACTAGATATTTTGTTTTATACAATTAAGAGAATATCTTGCTTATTTTAGTCATTGTGACTAGCTTCTTGATCTCTGTCCCATATTGAAAGTGTTGGATTTCTCTTAATGTGGCAAGTTACAGACTTCCCCTACAAGAAAATTAAAACACAGGTCATAGTGGCTTTTCTTCCTTTTATCTAGCACATAATTTTAAAGCTTCCAAATTGCAGCCTAAATTATTTCTAAATATTGTCTGATGGTAAAACTATTATTCCTTGAAAATCTATACTTTGAAAAAGGTGATATTATTCATTCAATGAGTATACATTACAAATCATGTGTTGATTTTAAAAAGCACAATATTATAAGCATATGGTGATCAGTTAATATAAATTGGAATTTGTTAATATAAATATTAATTTTGAAAAGCTAGAAGAAATATTTCATTATAATAATCAATGTAAGCACATAGAAAAATATGGAAAGGTTTGAAAAAAAAAAACCTTCATGTATTAACAAATCTTACAGAAAACCATCAATACTCAAATTTTTACTGTAATTCAATTGGGATAAACAAAGATGAAAATTCAAATAACTAAGAAAAGTGGAAAGTTGCTAATAAATGGTTCAGCTGATTAGTCAAGATATACAGAAGACTTAATAGTTCTTAATGCATGAGCCAGTTATGAAAATGGGAAAAGTGTACTCATTTAAATCATCCCAACCCTACCAGTACTTGTTGAAAGGAATACTGTCTTCACCCATGGCTTGCAAGATCTTAGTACCCCCCAAAAGTAATTTCATTTTGGCCAATTTTCCAAAAATTCATATTGATTTACCAAATTTTAATAATTTCAGCTCCTGGAAGTTAACCAGCAATGGGATCAGCAATTTAGAAGTATGAAAGAGTTATATGAAAGAAAGGTAAACTCCTCTCTGTTTAGTATTTGCTTCAGATCAATAAGCTGGGGGACAAAGTCTTTGAAGATTCTCACTGATTTAAAATGAAGATTTGTGGCTAGCCAACTGTTGAAAAATGATGGGGGCGGGGGAAAGATGCTGAGTGTATTATTTGCCTCTTGCACTGAAGATTAATGAAGGATATCAGTGAATTATCTTGAGCATGGCAAAACAAAACAAAAAAGGTACTAAAAATAGCCTCTGGATATATCTCTAGAGTTCTTATGCACACATTTACCGTAGCTCACAGAATATCCTGGCTTTGACTTTGTTACTAGTAGCCATGAACACACAAGGTTATATGAGAGGTGAGAGATGGTTTAAAGTTCATACTGTTCTCTAATTCCTTAATTAGGCAGAGAGTTCTCTAATTCTTTAATTAGGTAGCATAAGCTATTTACACAGCTAAAGAAATAAACAGTGGTAACCATGAGAGTGTGAGGGGAAGTGGTACATCCCCTTTTCCCCTTAAAGTATGTTCTCTATCAAAAATCTTTAGCATTGGTGAGAAACTTTTTGGTGAAAATACCTTTTAATAGGTAATAGTCAATTTATTATTTTAAATTATTTCATGTTCAAAAAGAGAGAAAAGGAGAAAGTAAATTCCCCTAAATAATTCAGAATTAAGAAACCTGACCAAAAGTGAGTAACACAGAAATATTGCTTTTTTCCTTCCCATTTTGATAGGCAGAAGTATTACATTTAGTTAGTGCGGGATAATGTTCCTACTACATAAGGCCATGGTCAGGTCACCCTATTATATTCAGCCTGAGACAGCTTTTGTGTCTCCAAATTTTAAAGAACGTGATCTCAGAGAAAATGTTTAAGCTGCTCAGAAAGAATGGCTCGCAAGTGTGTGAGGACCTGGGGTTAGCAACAGGCATCTTTGATGAAGCACCCTTTTCTAAGGCTTCTCAACTGGACCAGTCACTCTGAGAACTAATCTGGCAGTCCATAGGGGCTCCAACATTGCACAGTACTGATGAGTTAAAAGCCGTTGTCTGTTTTTCTCTGGTGTGGGCATATTCACTTACCTGCCACTCCTCCATGCTGCCCTTTTCAGGTCAGGAAAAGACCCATTTTTGAGAGTTAGAAATAGAATGACAGGCCCAGAAGGGTCCCCCCACCCCGTCTAAGGTCCAAATCTTTATTCCCTCTGGTGATATGGTTTGGAGAAAGGAGTGAAGGGGCTGTTTCAGGGGGATAGTGGAAAGCTTTTTTTTTTTTTTTTTTTTTTTTTTTTTAATGCACTTGTCCTGAACTTTGCGAAGCGGGATGGGAAGTAGAACCTCTCCTTAGGGGCCTCCCAGGAGGGGGGCGTGTCTGTCCCCGAGTGCACTGGGTGGCAATAAATCCGGGAGGGGGAAGGAGGGTGTGAGTTTCAGAAGCGGTTTCTGCAACTCTCGGTGAACGACTTCCTCAGGTCGCCGAGCTGAAAACGAAACTGGACGCCGCAGAAAGATTCCTCAGCACGCGCGAGAAGGAGCGGCAACAGAGTCAGAGCGAGAGCGACAGGCTGCGGGAGCTGACTCGCGAGCGGCTGCGGCGCCAGGAGGTGTGCGGGGCTCCCGAAGCCGACCTCCCCCGCGCCACTGCGCGGAGCACGCGGACCCCACCCCTGTGTGCTAGGGCGGAGGGCTTGCGCGAGTCCCCAGACCCACAGAGCGGGGCCAGTTCTCAGCAATCCGAACGAGGGACATTCCCTGCTCGCTTCCTCCTTTGTTGACCAAATGGGGATGCGGTCCTGTGCCAGGCTCTACCCGCAGGGAGAACTGATCCTCAGATTTGGAGCTATCTTTCTAGCGCATTTCGTCCTAGAAGATGAATTTTGCTATTTTGCTTTTACTCAAATATATTATTTTATTACTAGTGTTAATAATAATAGGACAGCACCTTGTATTTGTACAGCTGCTTTTCAGCTTACAGAGTTTTACAGACATGGCTTTTATCATCATAAAAATAAAAGGTTTTTAAAAATGGCCTCACCCTCCTTATCTCATTTAACAAGCTCCTCCCATCTGTGAGGAAAATATTATTTTTGCCATTTTAAAGATAAGAAAGATGAGATGTGAAGAGGTTGAATGACTTGCCAACCTTGCCAACCCAGTACTTGGGAAAATGGGACTTTAACCCCGTCTCCAGATCCTAAGTCTCCATTAATCCCTGGTGGCCTTGAAGGCAGCAGGCTTCTCTTAAAATACTCCTGGCTTTACTCTTAGTTATGGGGTTTAATGGATACTGTAGAAAATGGGAAAAAAACCTTAAGCTCTAATGGACTCTCATTTTTTTTATGTTCGTTAAGAAAAAACAAGAATTGTAAATATTCTCAGGTGAAGTCTTGTGACTGATAGGATGCATTGGCTATACTTTAGACACATGCTGTCTCTGTCTCAGTATGAAGAAAACAAGCGAGGCTTAGCAACTCCTTCTGGTCCTGGAGCAGTACCTTCTTTTTGCATTTAGACTCTTATCAGGAATCATGGCAATTGTGTTCCTTCATGCAGTTGGAACCATATTCTAGTTGAAGTCCTTTTCTTAAATATTATGTCAAGTTAGGAAATGGTTCATTTTCTAAGTGTATATGAGCTCATTCTAATGGAAGCAAGTAGAAGTGTTTTCACTAAAAAAAAAGGAAAAAGAAAAAAAGAATCCCTAAAGTAGATATCTTAAATCTCATTATTATATTGGGAGATATTAATCACTAAAAGAGCATACTTTAACCTATACATTAGCTATCTTCTCATCCTGATTTACCTTAATTCTGGAATATTTGTTTTATTAGGTTAAAATCTGAATGCCACTAAGAGTCCAATTCACTCCACAACAAGTTTACTATCTAAAATACAAATTAAGAAATAGAAGACAGATACTGTCTGAATCCAGAGCCCACTAATGTCAAAGCAACAAACCTTGCTTCAGTTATTTAAAACACAGGACATCTGGAAGATTATCTGGAACATGGAGGAGTGATGGCAGTTGGACTTATTGATCTCTATCTTTTTTTTTCCTTTTTTGATCTCTACCTTTTAAAAATAATAATCACAACAATACAGTGCTCTGAATAATTATCTGTAGTGAAGGCTCTTATTTGTCTGAAGTTCTATCCTCTTCTCCCTCTATTCAGTCCAGAATGATGCAGGCAGGATTAGGTTTTGAGATTTTTTTTTTAATTTTTGTTGCAATGTTACTTTTTTCTTTTTAGAAGTTTAATTATTTTTACTAAGTCACTTATCTATTACTTTGTAATAGTACATGGGAACTAGTTTATTCTGAGGACTCATTTGACCCTAATTTTGAGCTTTTCCAGCATCCCTCTAGCACTAAGGATTAAAGAAAGATTTTCTCTATCTGAACCCTGACCTCCACCTAGAGAATGTGGCTTAAATGGAGCAATTAGATGAAAACCTAACAGGTCCTGTTTTTACTGTATTTTAGAAGTATTCCTATAATATTATCTCATCTGAATTTTATTGATTCCAATTTTGTTTTCTTGCTGTTTACTTCAGAAGGAAAAGGAGAGCCTACATGAAGAATTATATGAATTGAAGAAAGAAAACAAATTCTTGAAAGAAAAAAATGCTCTTGTGAACAAGAAGAAGGAACATTATGAATGTGAAATAAAACGCCTCAATAAGGTATCAGCCGGGTCAAGCTGGGGAAATGGAAGGAGAGGTCCCTGTATAAAGAGCACATTCCTACCTGAGAGTCACAACAAAATCTGTGTTGCAGTGTTGCTCCTAGTCTTGGGGGCTTGGTAATTTTCTCAATCACTCCTACATGCATCTTTTGGCCATACTTGACTAAGGAGGCTCTAAGCAATCAGTGTCCCTGCAAAGAATCATCATGAAAAAGAGAAACAAGGAGAAATTTTAAAAGACAGAAAGAACTTTTTTTTTTTTTTTTTTTTTTTTTTTTTTTAGTTCAAAGAACCACATAAAGCAAGTGGGTGTTTGTGAACAGTAGCACACCTCTTGGTCAACCACAAAAGTTTCCTGAGGAAACTGGCTGCTCTTTAGAATCATCACTATGGAACTGGCTGTGATGCAGACTGTATGGAATCATGCTAAATGCCAAACCCAAGGCTGAGATGGTGGCCGTCCAGAGAATAAGCCTCAAACTCACTTTTAATTGGGGTGTGCAGTCCCTGTGGGGGACAGGGGGTTGGAGGGGCAAGTCTGTTAGAAAAACACAAGTGGCTAAATGCCTTGGCTTCAACTTAGCTATTCTAAGCGGCTACCTGCCCATTGCGGCCAAAGGATGTCTTGGGAGAGTTTGTGCATTTGTGTGTCCGTGTGTCTGTGAGAGTTTTGTGGATTAACAGTTTAATCTTCCTGGGGAAGGGATTGCTGACTTGTTCAAGAAAAAAAATCCTTTGCTGTTGATTTTTCAGAGAACCACATCAGATGTGGACCGTAGGAATACTCAGTACATGGTTGGGTCAAGGTATTCATCTCTCAAGTCAGCTATTTCATTTTTCTTAAAGATTTTATTTATTTATTTGATAGAGAGAGAGCACAAGCAGGGGGAGCAGAAGGCAGAGGGAGAAGAAGAAGCAGGCTCCCCTCTGAGCAGAGGGCCTGATGAGGGGCTTGATCCCAGGACCCTGAGATCATGACCTGATCCAGAAGACAGGCACTTAACCAGCTGAGCCACCCAGGCACCCCTCAAGTTAGATATTTCTTGACCAAAATAACAGAAATTGCCTTCTAAAACAAGAGTAGGTGATTGACCTTGAAAAAGTGCTCAGGGCTTGTATTTTGGACTGTGTATCTTGTGGATCATTTCAAGATCCCAATGGGCACCTGGGTGGATCTTAAAAAAAATCCCCAGAGTGCTAAGTTCATGCCTGTAGAGTTGACAGCATGCTTTACAAGTGCGCAGCTGTACTCGATCTGCTTGTGAGACAAGTTACTGATCAGGAGAAAATGGGAAGGTAGAGACTCACTTCATAAACTATGGACTTCTCTATCCTCTAAGAGAGGAAACCAATGTTCAGAGATACAAATTTAGGGCAAATCAATTTCCCCTTTTGTTCTCTGTTGGAAATCCTCCACAGATGAATTAGAGGAACATTGAGATTACATTTAAAACCTTTCCCATTTGTGATACATTGATAAGTTTTCTTCTGTTCTCTAATTCATTTCTGTAAATGTTGGCACAAGGATATAAACCCTGTAGAAATTAGAACAGCCAGGAACTTGGCGCCTGGTGGCTCAGTCGTTAAGCACCTCCCTTCAGCTCAGGTCATGATCCCGGAGTCATGGGATCAAGCCCCTCATTGGGCTTCCTGCTCAACAGGAAGCCTGCTTCTCCCTCTCTCACTCCCCCTGCTTGTGTTCCTTCTCTGGCTGTGTTTCTCTCTGTCAAATAAATAAGTAAAATCTTAAAGAAAAAAAAAAAAAAGAACAGCCAGGGACTCTGTTTGTTGCTCATGCCTATGTGTCCCCTTCATTTTTGTGTATCTGTATTTATAGTCAACAGAAATGTTTTAGAAGTCAGTAAACTTTTTAAAAACTTCATGATTATAATAAAATCGAGAAAATAACAATTAATTTGAGTAAAATTCAGGCCTTTATACAAATATCACCTTCTCAAAGGATTTTTCTGGCCTTCCTAATTAAAATTACATACCCCACCTCTGCTATTTCCTATTTTAATGTTTCTTTGGAATCTATTGCTCTCTCATGTATGTTCAGTGTCTCCTATTATCAAATTTGTTTCCTGTTTCCTGATCTTGACTGTAAGCTCCATGAGGGTAGGAATTTTACAGAACTGATTTCTCTATCAGGCTAGCAAGCACAGTACTGAGGGCTCATGATACTTCTAGTAACCTATTAATATATTTAATTTTCCTTAAAATTAGAAGAAAACGTGGACCTTCAGGTTGAAAAAAGTTTTTATATTAATATTAATATATTCATCTTTATAAGAATGCAGTTATAAAACACAATTTTAATATGTATTTATTTGGAGGTGTGGACTCACAAATACAACAGTCTAAATTTTTCTGTTTTTTTCCCTGCTGCATTCTGAATGTCAGCAACAGGACCTTGCTCACAGTATGTTCTTAAATATTTATTGAGTGGATGAATTAATTAAATAATTTAGCTAGTATATAATACATTCAATAGCCAGTTCAGGCCCTGAGTTTCCTGCTTATTAGGCATAATGCATCACTTATGACTAGTGAAAAAAAGTAAAAATTAAAAGGCATTTCAAGCCAGAAAATATTCTGTCTGTCACATCTGTACCTTAAAGTATCATTTAAAAAGCACAAGTATAAAGTGATGAGCTATGAAATTTTTTCTCATTTAGTGCATGTATTAGTGTCTAATGAAATGTGTAAGATATTACTACTCAATTTTACACTGTAGATTTAACTTTCCTTTCCTTTTCTTTTTCTTATGACTATAATAAATAGAATTAACTCAAAATGTTGATTTGGGTAGCTGATTGTGCATACCATCTATCACAGCATGGAATTTGGGGCCCACCCTCCTTGCACAAGCAGACCGCCTACTGACCCGTTCACTCAGCAGAAATTTGTAACATGTCAGTTTAGTAATTAACATATGGTTTTCAGAAGTTCACACAACTATGTGTACTCAATTCAACTTATTTACTTTGAAGGAAATACCCAAGGGCATTGTTTTCATTGAGTTCTTAAAGAGAAGCCAGATGTTTAACCAAAGTGAGAGAAATTACCTGAGGCTAGTTGGTCAGTGCCACCCATGGGCAAAATGGACTTGTCCAACATCTCACCCTCATGAGATGGGTAGATCTGTTTAGTTTGCCTGTGCTGATAGTAAATTACTGCTCTACAGTAGGTTATAGGTGTTTGTTAAGGAAGTTGGAAAACCCCAAGATGGAATAAATGTCGATTAACTCACCTTTCATTTATGACTAACTTGCAAAATTTCTAGAAGCCTGAATAGCATGAAAGATAGACCGGGAAATTCAAATATAACAAGACCCACAACAATAGCTGTTCATAGGGATAGGATATGAAATCAGCATTTTTGATTTAAGTCCTAACTCATTTGGTCACCCCATACTAGATTCTCTCCATTACCACTAACACATTTTTAAAAATTATTATTAATATGATACTTCCTAAAACTCTGTAGCTTAGCAACAAATTCTAACAAAACATAAATTATTAAACAACATTTGTTGTTTCTTTAAATTTTTCTTGGAGGAAGAAAGAAGTTCTCATTTCTCTTACAACTTCCTGAAAAATGATACTTAAAATCAGACTAGACATTATCCAGTGGGTTAAAAGGCATTCTATTAAGAAATTCTTAGGCTGTCTACACATATTTAAGACAGTAATTGGCTTTCCTTTTCCTACTTTTGTAACTATATTTTACAGTAATGCAGGACAGTAGTTACTAATCGTATCACCAAATGCACATCACTGAAGCTACCACAGCAATTCAGAGGAAGTGAAATCTTGGAGCTCTGAAAGTGAAACTTTTCTGTTTGTATGAAGGACTCTTTTGATAATGAGCAAGTAGTCATATTGTACATGGGCTCCCAGACCACACCAGGATGAGGTGTGTTGCATCTCAATATTTGCAGCTGTTTTATTGAACTCATCATGAACCAAGGTCTTCAGACTAGAGCTGATGTCTTTTCTATGATCTGATGAAGTATAGTCAATGTAAGAGATCATGGGCTAGCGAATAATGATGGTAATCCTGTTGGCAAATCTAAATGTCTCTTGTTGCCTTCACCCCACAGTGAAACCATTAAGTTGTACTGGGTGTCAAGAAAGCATGGAGCACTTGGGTGGTTCAGTTGGTTAAGTGTCTGACTCTTGGTTTTGACTCAGGTCATGATCTCAGGGTTATAAGATCAAGCCTTGGGTCATCCTCCACATGGAGCATGGAATCTGTTTAAGAGTCTTTCTTCTCTCTCTGCCCTCCCTGCCCCACCCCTCATCTTGCATGCTTTTGTGCTCTCTCTCCCCCCCCAAAAAAGAAAGAAACAAAGAAAGAAAGAAAGAGGAAAGAAAGAAAGAAAAAGAAAGGAAGCAGAGTGCTATTGGCACCCTGTAGTGAGTTAATGAATGTTTTATTAAAGAATAAATATGTCTGTGCCTAGGCCAGGCCATGGTATACTGAGGACAGGGCAGAAGAGCAACAGTACAACAGATCTAAGGAATATTGATCTGTATTAATTCACGTTTCCATGGGTTTCCCTCTCTTCTTTTGGGGGCAGGACTGGATAGCATAATATCACACTCTGTGTCATCTGGGACTAGCAGCATAAGCTTTTGAGGAATGGAGATTCTCAGACCCTCTCCCCATATCTACTGATTCAGGATCTCTGGGGACAGTGCCCAGGGATGGGCAAGTTTGCGACCTTTCCAGGTGATTCTGATGCTCTCTAAAATTTGAGCATTATCAATAAAATATGTGTCTGATGGAAGCAGAGAATCTGGAGGAAGTTTATAGTTATGTTTTCTTTTCATGGTTGGCTTGGTGGAGGGGAGATCTCCAACATCAATATCAAAAGCCCTCCTAAATAACAATGACAGTTGAATATCGTCATGGAGAAAAGACAGAGATTCTGAAAAAAAAAATTGTACGCTAAAAAGGAGAAAAAAGAAATGTTATTCAGTCAGAAAAGTAACATCAAAAATGGAGTTCTGTCTTGTGGGGGGCATCTGAGATCATTGTAACAATTATAGAGGAATTCATAAGATGTGGTAACTCTTAGCTCAACCGTGTGCTTATCAAATACATAGGCTCTTCAAGATGTCTTGAAAATCGAGTGTTCTTCATTTCCTGAGGACCGTTTGGGAAAGTCTGAAATGGAGTGCAGGCACGAGGAGATGCGAACAGAAATGGAGGTTCTCAAACAGCAGGTGAGAATTTAAAGTGGCATGATCATGTAGAAAACACAGAGCCCATTGTTCATGCTCCTTGGACATTTTTTTTTTCCCTTGGACATTTTTAGAAATCTTCCTATTCAAAGTGTGTCCAAAGTTTTTGCATTTATTTTCATCGGAGTTAACTAATTTTAAAGCTTTCAAGAGAATATATTATCAGCTAGCCCAACTTACACTTTATAAAAGGGGGAATTGAGTTTCAGATAGGTGAAGTGGCTTGTCCAAGATCATACAGTTAAAAGAAGGGCATCTTCATTAACCTTTTAGTGAGATTTTATTAGCACTGGTCTAGAGAGTTTCACATGGACACAATTTATTTTGAAAACACTACCACCCCCAAACCCTGGACCTTTTCAGAAAATGGTAGAAGCAAGGCTCTTATGCTGAGCTGTTGGCCTCCAGGCCTTTGAACAACGAGGGCAGTTTTAAAGGGAATACTCTGCACTGACCATAAGCAGTGAAGAGCCAGCTCTGCTCACCTGCAGCTGCATGTGGATGGCACGACCTAGCAATTTATTGATGTACAAGGCCTTCCTCCTCCCCACTCACCCAACTTCAACCCCACATCATCAAGTGGATGGAAGAGTAAAAAGTAAGCTTCTGCATATAGCAGGAACATAGAGCTGTAGGCACATAGTACTGCCTGACTGATCTGGATCTAAATTTAATACAGTCAGCTGGAGCTGGCTTAGCTGAGGGGCCACCCATGCATATCACATCTCTTTTCCTGTAAGAGGTTAAATAACTAATGAAGGTAAAGTGCATGGACCAGTTCATGGTGAAGTCAATAAACATAGGATACATATAGGAATCCTATCTCTGAAGCACGCATTGTCAGTAATACATTAGTGGTGGGGGAGAGGATGTGATAGAACAAAGGGCTGGGAAGTACGGCCCTGGAATTGATTTGGTGACTATTTTGCTCTGAGCAAGGCCAACTCTAAGGATTCTTGATGCAATATGCCAAAGAATTAAGCAATTGTGTTCTTGTTGTTGTTGTTTATTGTTATCATCTCCTAAGAAGTAGCCTATCTGTAAATCTGGAAAATTTAGAGCACTTGAACGTAAAGTTGCTTTTTCTCTTCTATCAACCCATTTGAATATTCCACCTCATTACATTCAGGATCAAATACATGGTTTAAAAATAAACATACAAAGAGAATAAGGGTAATATTCGGAGTGTTAAAGATCTGCCAAATTCTCAACCCCTAAAGTACCACTGCCACTTGCCAGGATTCTTCTGAAAAAAACTATTTCTTATGTTCAGACACTCGAATCATCTTTGATGCTCTCACATAATGTATCCCACATGCAAGAGAGTCACTCTCACACATGCACAGAGTTTACAGCAATAGTTTAGCTCATATTGGATGCAGACAATGATAGGTATCCTTTTTTTCATTATCCCCAAGAGGTCCAGAATCCAGCTCCTTAGTTTTTGCATGGCTCTTTGGCTAACTTTATGCACATATATTTCAACTGTGCACATTTTGAACTGGACACCCACAATAACCACATCACTGTATGTCATGTGACACACTAAAGGATTTCAATTCTCAAAGAAACCGAGCTAGAATCTTGGCCACCTGACTACAGTGATGAGATCGCTATCAGTGCTGCAGTTGATAAAAAGTGTTCAGCTCCGATCAGACGAGCTTCTCCCATTTCAAATGCCTCTGGTAATTGTTTACAGTGCGTTAGTTTGACTGTGTCTGGAATTGAGCCTCAGATCCTAACCCAAACCCAAAACAAAACAAAATGTCAGCTTATCTGGGTGTAGTTCCCTGGCAATGCTTCTGGGGAATAAAACCTTAAAAATTAAATGTGTATATATGCATCTAGATCTGTATAACATGTTTAATTTCATCCTCTCTTGCCTATTACATATTGTCCTATTATTACTGACTTTAATAAGCCTCTAGCTAAAACGTGTTGTTATTGGTGGTGAAGGTGCAGAGTGCATTACTATTAATAAACAAAGATATAGCTACTAGGTTCCCATGGAAGTTGTAATTTAACTCATTGTCTTAAAGGGATTCCTTTGTCTCATTCCTAAGCTTCATTTATTTTCATAATTCCACATACTAGTCTCCAAGCCATCAGCCAACAGTATGCCAGTCAAAAACAATAATGATCAAGTCTGTTTTTCTTTTGGTTTGATTTTTCTGGAATATGTGGAATATTTTTTGAGAAGCATTCTACTAAAATATTACTATTTTTTAAAATGATGTACTCTCAGAATTACTAGGGCCATTTACGAATACCTTTTAACAATCATACTTCGCTCACTCTTCCACATAATAAAACTTTTATTTCTATTTTGTGTTCAATTTACTATTTGAAAACAGCCATGCCAATATTTAGTGGCTTCACTTAACAGCTATTGTCAGTAAACTGTCTTTTAGAAATTCAAGCACTATTCCTACATCAAAGTTTCTTGTGTTGGGGATGGATGGGTTGCTCCAAAACAGTGATACTTAATACTAGCCAAGGCGGGGGGGGGAGGCTCATCACAGTAAGGAAATATGCAGCAGAATAATGGGTGAGAGGAACTTTTTCCCCAAAATATCCGTGTTGCTACTTTACATCTGAATTCCTGACACATGCTCAAGGAGGAAAAAGTTGAGAACTGCCATTCTAAATAAAGCGAGGGATAAAATTTTGGCCAGAGCCATTAGGATAGAGTCTCACCATGAAGAAATAGTCATGAAAAGAACATAGGAATTACTCAGATTGGACAAGCCCAGGTAGAATCTCTTCTGAAGTCATTTTAATGGTTTAGAGAAAAGGATGCTAACAGTAACAACAAGCCAATATTTTCTAGGTGCAAATATATGAAGAAGACTTCAAAAAGGAGCGATCAGACCGAGAAAGACTTAACCAAGAGAAAGAGGAGCTACAGAAAATTAATCAAATTTCTCAATCCCAGTTGAACAGGCTGAATTCTCAGGTATAAGTCAAAACAAAATAATATTTGCCAGCACATGTGTATATTTTTTCATTAAAAAAATTCAAGACTTTGGCTTCTGTTAATTGACATTGATTTTCTTTAAGAGGTAAGCACCTGGGATGAAATCATTCTTAAATAATCTTGTAAAGAGATGAAAATGACTGGTGATTTCTTTTTAACTTATATTAAAGAGTTACCTAAGAAATTGGATTCCAAAGTCTTTTATAAAATCCAATTCTTTTGATCTTTGTCTCATAATATTTATCTTGGTAGAAAGGGAGTTGAACTACTTAGTACTCAAAATTCAAATCAAAAACACTTCAGCATAGTGAACTTGCTCCTAAACTCTTGTCATTTTTTTTTGAAGGGCTATATTGGAATGTTCCAGTCTTCCAAAAACATACATATTTCTAAATGTCATTTATATACATAAAATACAGTGAAACCAAAAATTTTGTTCAGTGGGTTCCCCCAATTAAATGTAACTGATCACTCTCAAGGAAGCCACATAATGCTAGTTTATTGGAATAAAATATATTAAATGTAAGCTTATTATAATTAAATATAAAAGTATATATTAGAAGTAGACTCAGGAAGTGGCACGATGGGTAAATATTGATGTTAATGAGAAAAATGTAGCTAACACAACTTTGGCTTATGAGAAGAAAATGAACCACAGAATTTTTGATTTGCAAAATTACCCAGTGCTTTTCAGTAAATAGGAAATTGTTGCAGGACATACTATGACATCTTCTGAGCTGTGGGATTCTTAGTCTCGAAAGAAATGTTTGACTATTTGTCATTCTCTACTTCCTAACACAAAGTATACTGTGAATTAAACTCAATTTCTTTTATGACTCTTTTTTAGGCTTTCATTCAGAATTCTTAATTTTACATGCAAAAATTATTTGGCAGAACCATTTTCTAAGAAATTAAAAGGAATAAAATAGGCATTGAAGTATGATAAAATGTTTTTCTGAAAATGAGTCATGCACCTTACTTTATACAAACAAGGAGTGAGAAAATGTTCTGATCACTCTCAGTGAGGAAATCACTCTCAATTTGTCTGTCTTACGTGCAGAGTTCCCTTAATTTCTTCTGAGTTATCACTGCACTAATTATTTTACTTCTAGCCAGATTTTAATTTGCTCATTTTACTATATTAAGTTCAGATTAGTGATAAATCCGTGCCTAAGATTGGCAATGCCCTTGCCATTGTCGATGCACTGGTACATCCAGGAGCACATACCAATCTAAATAGATTAAAGACTATAATTCACAAGTAATTTTCATTTCTCTGTCACCTGTAAACTCACTTTTGATGGATATCAACAAAAAAATGTGTTGTCTACATAGAGTATGGTATAATTATATTAATTAACTAAGGTATAATCTTGGTGATACCTTAAAACTACCAAAATTTTTCTTTAAATAATGACAGTCCAAACATTTATTTTTCATTTTCTAAAAGCTTTATATAGAGTGCGTGGTGGCCTAGTTGGTTAAGCGACTCCCTTCAACTCAGGTCATGATCCCAGGGTCCTGGGATCGAGATCCACATCGGGCTCCCTGCTCAGTGGGGCCCTGCTTCTCCCTATCCCTCTGCTGCTCCCCCTGCCTGTGCTGTCCTCCTCTCTCTCTCTCTCTCTCTCTCTCTCTCTCTCTCTCTCTCTCTCAAATAAATAAATAAATAAAATCTTTTAAAAAATAAAGAAAGATTATTTATTTGAGAAGGAGAGAGCCCTCATGCATGCACTCGTCGGGGGAGGGGCAGAAGTAGAGGAAGAGGGAGAGAATCTTAAGCAGGCTACCTGCTGGGCACTGAGCCTGAATGGGGCTCCATCCCATGACCCTGAGATCATGAACTGAACCAGAATCAAGGGCCAGACATATAATCAATGAAGCCACCCAGGGGCCCCCAAACATTTATTTTTCAAGTCTCATTCACTCTGGTCAAAGATAGAGTAGATGGCTTAACAACCTATGTTTAATGTATTAACAGCAGTTTGAATGCTATGATGTAATAGAATTCTCATGATGTTACTTGAATAGCATATTATCTGTGGTCTGAATAAGGAATTCTTAGGTCAAATCATTCTGGCACTAGTTACCTACATACCACAGTTTATTCATTCTATCGCTAAAGATGTTTTAAGCCAATGACTGGTAAAAGAGGAGTGTGGTAAAGAGCAAGATACTTAGAGATACTTAGGAGTAGGAGTAAAAGTTTCATGTCTGTCCCTGCTTTGACCATCAGGAATGACATTGAGCAAGTTTTCCAAATTTTCTGTGTTTCCTTTTCTTCATCTGTAAAATGACAAATTTGAACCAGATGGTCTCTAAAATATTTCTTGAAATTCTAAAACCTCTGTCTCTAAAAGTAAGTTAGTAAATCTCTTAGTATATTCACCTGTGAAATACGGACAATGGTTTCCACCTTCTGACTTCACAAAATTGTTCTCAGGGTGAAATGGAAAAAAAAAAAAAAACATACAAAAACATCTGGCTCAGTTGTGCCTCACAGGTATTTCACGAATGATTTTAGTCTGTTGGAAGAGGGAGTTTGTAAATAAAGTCAGTTAGTTATATAATTAACATGCCACATTTAGTTCCTTGTAATTTAATTTTGATGTTTTCTTTCTGCAAGGCATTTGTTATATATTGTGAAGAACTAAAAGAATGATCCTTGCTGTTAAAGACTCACAATATAATGAGGAGGACATATATAGTCTATCCTTATGGATTCCTTATAGTCTATCCTTATGGATTCCATATTTGTGAATTTGCCTGTACTGAAATGTATCCATCACCCTAAAAATCAACACTGGTGCTACTAGTCCATCTGTGGATTTGTGCAGAGCAGAAAAAAAAACTTGTGTCACCTTGCATGCTTGTTCCCAGTTGAGGTAGGTCCAACAAGGCCTTGCCTCATTTTTTCAGCTCTCAGACTATAACCAATATATTTTTTGTGGTTTATTTGGCACCACATTTTCTCATTTTTGTCCTTTTTGTTGGTCATTGCATTGCTTATGTCAGGTGTATGTCATGTCCCTCAGCACAGGAAGGCCGTGCTGTGCCTTATGGAGAAAAGACGTGTTAGATACGCTTCATTCAGGGATTAGCATAGTACTATGGGCCAAGAGTTCAATGCTAATAGACCAACAATCTATATTCAACAAGATGCCATTAACAGAAACACACATAAAACAAGATTCTGTATTACTCCATTAACAAAAATGGGCTGACCAGAGGCTTGTAGGAACCTAACCCTGCATTTCCCAAGGAGCAGTGTTTGAGTCCGCCACTTCATGTTCATGGTGACTTTATAGAACATAACTCCTGCGGATAATGAAAACTGACTGTACACAGTACACACTGGACTATAAAAAGTCACATGGAAAATGTATAACACTAAATGGGAGGACAAAGAAAGGAGAGAGGCAGGACTTGGAAGTATCATTTAGTGCGGATATATGCCTTACAGGGATGAGGAGCAGAGTGTGTAGGGCTGACAATAGCATGACTAATGAGTCAAAGCAAAAACAGCTCTCTCTAGTTGTGTCAGATGTTGAAAGACTCCAGGGTGGGTAACTCTGCCAGAGGACGCTGGGCCTTAAATAGGGAGAAGCCGTAAAGTACAGCACTGGGACTTTGGGCAAGCTCCTCAGTATCTCACGTCTGTGTCCCCATCTGTAAAATAAGGATAATAACATTATCTCATAGAGGCTGTGGAAGGAATCAGTGAGTTATTACATGTGAAGCTGTAGATCAGTGCCCAGCAGAGAGGAAGTACATGCACAACTTCTAGCAGCAACGGTGACAGCCCTTGAAGTATAGCTGACCAATTCCAATTCTATTCGATAAGCCGTGGAAGCTGTCTCTGTGTCTCTGTTTCTTCCTGTGTCTCTACGTGTATATCCAGGTCTCAGATTATCAACCTAAAACTGAGAACTACAGTCATCTCAACAAATTGGAATAACAATTTGAAACGATTCCACCGGGGCGCTTGGGTGGCTCAGTCATTAAGTGTCTGCCTTCCGCTCAGGTCATGATCCCAGGGTCCTGGGATCGAGCCCCGCATCCGGCTCCCTGCTCTGTGGGAAGCCTGCTTCTCCCTCTCTCACTCCCCCTGTTTGTGTTTCCTCTCTAGCTGTGTCTCTCTCTCTCAAACAAATAAATTAAATCTTTAAAAATAAAAATAAAATGATTCCACCTTCCAAACTTCACTTGGGCGTTTCGAGATAGAACCAATACAGGTCTGGAAAATCCAAAACGTGACTGTTTTCAATGGCATGACTGCTATATCAGTGCTTCACCCCTGGGTCTTCTGAGCAGATCATGACAGCTGGGTCAAGAATAACTATAAAATGAACCATGTGGACTCTTTCGATAAACAAAGCCTTTGTTATGTCCATAGATGAAAGCCTGTCAGATGGAGAAAGAAAAACTCGAAAAGCAACTAAAACAGGTATGTCGCTCCTTGCCTCAATTCACCTGGTATTCAACTACAATCTTCTGGTCATAGTTGAAATGGCAACTTTAAGTTCCGCCCCCACATTTATTCCTGAGCACTGCCCTTCCTCGTGGTTGCAATTAAAGGTGTATTCAAACTCTGCTATGGATGTTCCAGAACAAGTCAAGCTTTGCATTATGGAGTAGAATGCTGGTGGATAGACAATGTTTAGGTACCACCAAAGCCTCTCAGCCCTAATGCTCATGAAAAACACATGCTTTTCAGAACATGTTACCAGTAGCATATGCCTTAGTGCTTTCTCATACAAATGGAGATTTCTTCATGGACCCATGAACACTGAGAAGTATATTTCCTAGGTGTTTCTAGCAGTTGCATACACAATTTACGGTAGAAAATTACATCAAAATCTGTGCCTCCTTTGAGATAATACAGTATCTTCCTGGCACTCAGGAAGGAATATTATTTCTCTTAAATCTCAGTTTCCTCACTGGACTTTTGTTATGTTGTAGGAAGGAGTCTTGTTAAAACTTGTTTTATGGTTTTAATGGCTGGCTCTTCTTAAGCGAGGACCCTCTGTGAAGATAACTCAGAAACAAAGTTAATTCTATACCTTTTAAGTGTTTCTGATGTCTTCAACATGAAAAGCTAGAGCTTCACCTGAAGTGACATCTTCCCTGTGAGCCTCACCTTTATCAGTCCAGAGCCTACATCCGTGCACCCATGTGTTGAGTCGAGATCATGCAAGAGTTCGACTGAACCTTATGATTTCAGCCAAATCTATGGTTGTATAAAGCAAGTGCCAGTGTGACTCAGTTTCACCCACTTCTGGTGAATCGACAACATTATCCTTCCCAGATGCTGTTCCCTACGTGTAACTGCAGCTGGAATACCCACGGGCGGGATCCATGTGCACCAGCAGGCCCTGGGGCTACACGGGATCTACAGCGGCAGCCGGTAAGTAAGAGTTTGCATCTCAACACACAAGTGCTTATATTATCTAATAAGTGCCAGTATTTTTTTTCTTTTTGGTACAAATGCCCTCTGTCTCTGTAATTTGGGCACATATTCTTGTCCACAGAAAGAGCCTCTTTTTATCTTAGCCTCTAATTTAGGGAGTTACGGTGGTCAATGTACAGTATGATTATCTTTTTGGGACATGGCATACACAGGACGCACATGGATATGAATAAATTCACTGAACGACATCAAATTGAGCTATAATTCCTTGAACAAAGAGAAAACATTTTATAAGGGCCATTTTATTTTTTATTTTTTATAAGGGCCATTTTAAATGATGCACCTGACCCTTCCCAAAGGGCATTTTTGTGTGTAAAGAGAAGCAAAGTGAATATATCAAGTCTGTGAAATGCCTTTTTAAGTTGTAAACTTACATTGAACTACTATGGGTATGACTACATCTGCAATATAGTCTTTGACACTTTCCAATTGAAAGGATATTCTTAAAGGATCCAAGAAAAAGTGACCCACTTAAGTTGCTCTCTGTGTCTGTGTCCAGCCAGGCAAAATGAAATGAACAGTGGAGCAATTATTTGTGAGTGGAATTGATTTGGACAGTCAACCTGAATAATCCAGAACCAAAGCATCCCTCCCTCACTTGTCCAAAGCGCTATTCCTCCCACCCTCCCCCACGGGCTGGATGCTGGTCTGTTCTCTCTGTTTTGGCTACATAGACAGAGTCTTTATGCAGGAAAACAGTTATGCATTTTTCTGCATTTCAGAAATGCTCAGACAACTCCCCTCCTACTTACTTTGTGTTAACTGTGTTTTTAATTATGCAAAGAATCTTGAGATTTTTAACTGGGATTTTCCTAGCAGAGCACTACGGAGAACATGATTCTCTTGGTTGCCATACTTTTGTATTTGAGTGTGACTCAAAGCCCTTTTCCCAAGGAAGGAGGACGTAATGACTCTTTGGGTGGCACTAGGATGTCAGAATTTAATGAGCATCCCTTCTTTGACCCTGGTGTGACACAGCACACTGCTGAGAATTGGGTTCTTTTTGTGTTGTCGTCCATTGTCACTTCTGTCTGCTCACCCACCCCATTTCCTTTTTTCTTTACCTGTTTGTTTACTTTTCAGTCTTTACCAGAAACATTACTGGGAATCCCCGGACACAGCTATCATTCCTTAAATTTTTGTCTTTTGGAATGTGGAAGTAAATTAATATTGTGGGAAACATAAAGAGATCGAAGTTCACTTTGGAGTTAGGTGTTACAGGTTGGGGAATTGGAGAAATATTCTTGTGAAAGGTTAACAATAAAACCAATGAGTCATGCAAGTTTATCTAGAGGTACAAATGACCATTTTCTTCAAATACTCATTTATGGAAAGAAGGCAGAAATTCACCTGCTATAAAAGCTCATCAAACTTTGCCAATCAATTATAAGAGGTAAGGTAGTCCAGACCATGTAATATTATCACCAAATAAAGGCTTGTATTTGAAAAAGATGCCAAGCCATATATAATGGCCTACATTTTCAAGCAGTATTCAGTTAAACAGAATCTTGATGTAACAGTCAAATTTCACTCCCGGAGTTCATTTTAAAAGAAGATTTCATGTTTTATGCTTATTTCTAAGTCTGAATTAAAGTACAAGCAGTAGTGTTTGTAAAATTACAGTATGTTCGCCTTCTTTTGGCAACTCTCCTGGAATCTAAAACTGAGGCTCACATCACTTATCCTATGTGTTCTTTGAGACATCTAAAAATAAACGAGGAGATAAACAGAGGTGATCTCATTTCCTCTTTTAGCTTTTTCATGGACTGGAGGCCAAGAACCTAGGTGTCTGAGTGGGGGTAAAGTGGGGTCAGACTGTATTAAATGCAGAGTTTCTTAGTGTCTTGTCAGATAATTGAGTTTTAAGGCTTTTTTCAGTAGTCTGGAGCCCTGTAAATGCTCCCTGTTGGCTTATTGGGAGAGACGTTTTCAGGAGTTATTTTCAGGAGGTAATTGATTAATAGAACAAAGGGTTTGTATTCTCTGTGTCTTGGGGAGTGGGGAGTAGGAGGCAGGGATGAGCACTGAGAAAAGATGGACAGGCCATCCTCATGGGCAGGTGAGGCTGGGTTGCTCTGTGCTGAGTGGTTAACTACAGAGGTACTTGTCTTGGAACTGTATCTTGAACTTTGGGTCTATAGCTTATGATTTATTCAAAGCAGTTTGTTTGACATGCTCCCTGATGTCCAATATCTAGGTGTTCTTAACTGGTAAAGCATAGAAGAAAATCCCACAAGAATGATCCAGATCTACTCACCTCTCACTGCCTCTCTAGTCTAAACTCTCTGAACAATCTAGAGTACTTTCTATGGAGGAACAGTATGAAGGGAAAGATCCACCCTGCTTCATTGTCCTGAGCCTCTGTAAGCCATGTCCGCACCGAATGGCTTAGATTTCTTCCTTGTACCCAGAAACACTAAACTTGTCATTTTTTTCTTGATCTCTCTGTTACCTCCTGTGTGAGGGCTTTAAACCTAGTATTTATTGATGGTAAACTGCCTTGTTTTATTTATGGGCTGTAGTAAGTTTTACAGAAGTGTTTATACTTCTGCGGATATCCCAAACACATCTGCTTTAAAAAAAAATGCCATAACCCTAAAGTAGAAGAAACTCTGGCCAACACAGAGTGGATTTGGATGGCAGGGTGGGGAAATGGGGATAGTGATGAAGGAGGTAAGAGAGATGAGGGATATTGGCAACAGGTTTGGATAGAAAGGACTTTCGTGTTGCCTACATAATAAAAGCCACACAGCATAATCATATTTTTAATATGCCACTATGTTTTGTTTGAAGTCCATATTGCTATAATAATGTTTTATTGTTCCACACAGCCAGACTATCAGTGGTATGCTCTTGACCAGTTTCCGCCAGATGTGCAGCACAAGGCGAATGGTAAGACCACAGCTGTATTGAGCATTCTTTCATGTTTACATTCTAATGGGGTCTTTTTGGGATGTTTACTCAGTATACATTCGTTCATTCTTGGGGAGGGCCTTCTATAAAATTGTGCTGAATACACAACTAATTCGATGCACCTGGGGTTAACTTGAACTCCTTCAGAAATAGACAATGTTCGAATGCAGAAATGCAGGAATGTTTCAGTCCTGGCTTCTTCTCCTATTCCAGGCTCAGAGTCAGTATTCCATCTGGGGCTAGAAATGAAAACTTCAAGTGGAGCTATACAGTAACAATAACAACAAAGCTCTGGGATTCCACTACAAAGGGCAGATGCACGGCCGCTATTCCAGGTTGAGTTTGCTAGACAGATGTTTTAAATGTCACTGGCAAACAGAAAGAGGAAACCAAAGACTCAGAACTGTGTTCCCTAATGACTAAACGTCAGACTCCAAGTTTAGGCCAAGGTAGCCCAAAACACCCACCTCTAAATGTGCCGGGAAAAAAAAAACACTAAAAAGTCACCCATCAAATACTCACAACTGAGTACTCTCTTATCTTATTTTTCTTTGGTTGACCATTCTCTCCTTCTCTCCAGAACCTGCCACACTTTCTACTGCTCAGTTTCTGTGGTCTCATGAGGGCACTCGGGAATGGGCTACAACCATAATCCCGCCTCTATTCTCATCATGTATAATCAAAAGTCATCCATGCCTGCTGCATGCTTAAAAATTTCATATGACACACATCTGTGACTCTACATTGTTAATTTCTAGAGATTTTAATCTACCTAGAAAAGCTGAAGATGAGCCATATTCCAATTTCAGGCCATGCCTGAAGCTTGACCTCATTTAGTTCAGATCTGAGATCATAGGTTTCTAGGTTTCACTATAAGGATCCCATTATGGAGTGGAAATAGAAAGCCAGGGGTAATACAGGTAGTTTTGCAGATTGTGTACTTCACAAGTCCAAGTTCTTCATGGTAGTGTGTGTAAAGGGAGCTTCCTAGAGTTGCACGATACACAAGCCGGACAGGTGTATGCAGCAGCACTAGGAATGGCAAGAGCCATAGCTTACGGTAGCATGATAGAGAAGAAAGATAAAAAGTGTGAACTCTATAAAAGAATGTCTAGGTATTTTCGTAAAACTGTAGGACTCTTTTTTTCTTTTCTTTCTACTATGACTATAACCATTGGTTTTAATGACGTTCTTGGGTTTCAGCCATAATAGAGAGCTTTTATTAGAAAGGCATACTATTAACCATAATGATTGTTGCATAATGTCTGTGTTTTTGTAATCCATTGTGGTATAATGGCTGAGCTGCCATCCAATTATAATTTTCTGCTTCATATTATATTGGTCTGGAATGAATATTAAAGATTTTTTTTTCCCTGAATTGGAGTTTAGCCAGTAGAAAATACAATTATGCCATAAAGAATTCAGTAATATCATAAAACCATTTATGTATCACTAATAGATTCTTCTTGGACCAGTGTAATAGAAGCTAATAATTATATAAGGTATAACTGTATTGTGATGATCTTCAGAAACTTAATTAAATATGCAAAAATAGAATATTATAGTCAGTATATAAGACCTAGTGATTTTTGTCTGCCTTGGGAAGAAACATAATGAAGTTTGTGGCGTGTAAACATGTGTGTAAGAGTCTACAGATGTAAAATTAAAATTAAAATAAACCTCTATTTTGTAGAAACCAGAGTATTTTTAAGATTTGTGTTAATCTTCACAACAATGCTATAAAATAGGTTTTATTATATTATACGTTTTACAGATGGGGAAACTGAGGCTTGGAGAATTTAAGTAGCATGCCTAAATCACACAGATGGTAAAATTTAGGCCTGGGAGTAGATTCCCGATGTCTAGGACTTCAAAACCTGTGCTTTGAACCACACCCTATAGTGCCCTCAAAACCTACCTCTCTCACTATAAGAATTCTCTACAATGACGGATACAAAATGAGAATGGGGGATTTAAGTTGGATAATTTTGGAATTAAATCTAACCCTCAAAATCTTTTCTTCCTATGAACCCATAACATATGTTATTTGTGCTCCTCATTTGGTATTTTGAAAATCACAGGTAAAAGACAGAGTACTATGTAAGATTAAGTATGTAATAAATATGTCATGAGCGAACTCATGCTTGGTCAGCCTTAGTTGAAACTGATGGGGTATGTTGCCATTTGAACCCTTTGTTTCTCCACACCAGCCTGGCTCTGCAGCTGACTGTTCATTGTCTGCAGCAGGGAAGAGGGCTGATCAGGGATAGGGGACCACTGGAGAAAGAAATTCCTTACTCAGAAATCTACCTGTTTTTGATTTCCATTTCTCCTCTTCTAGCTTCCAAAGCTGATGCTATCTCAAGGTTCAAGCCAGTTCATAAAAAGTGGCAAAAGCTCTGAAATCACCCTTGTCAAAAAAATCTCTTGTGTGCCATTGTTTAACTTCAGTGGTGATTCTTATTATTTTTTACGTTATTTAATGGAAAGCTCCTTTTGATTTGTAGGTCCAATGCAATTGCTTAGAATCCTTAAAAGTAGCTTTGTGGTATTGTTAAATAGGAGCTTAGAAATCTTTTCATTATACAGGCATTTTTGTTATGATATTACTCATTGTCTTATTATTTGGCTAACATGTTTATCTTTCACTATTCACGAATATATTGCTAGTCAGCATACACTGTGTTTTGGGCTATAAATACCCAAACTCAAACAATGGAAGAAAAAAATGTGTGGAAAATTAGGCTCTGTTTCTGGTAGATTATGAACAGAAAGTATTTTTAAAACTCTTTTAAATTTTATTCATATAATAAGTACTGAAGTATTTTAGTTGTATTTCAGTGAAAATGATCCTTTCATAAATATGGATATTCAAGTGAATACTAACCTGTATGTGTGCTTTATACATTGCCCTAATTCTCAGTTTTCATTAATTCCCTTTGACTCCCAACAAATTTTATTTTTCTGACCCCAATATATATAGCATATTATAGTTTGATTCTGGTAGCTCTCCTTATAATTCCTCTTATGGGAATCTAACCTGAAATAGTGGCTCTGACATCTACACATGACATGTTTGAAGAGCAGTAGTCTTGTGATTTTTAAAACGTACACTAGGTAATGAGTGATTAAATTGCTATGATCACTAGATCTTCCTTTAACATTCCCTGAGGTAAGAATATATGGAGAGCTGCATACTTCAGGTTCAATATTTAAACATCATAAATCAAGTGTAGAAGCTATTGTAGTCTATCTTCCTATTGATAAATACAGCTGGAAGGGCAGGATAAATTTTAAAATGCTCACATTCCAACAAGTTTTGTTCTAGGACAAGTGGTACAGGAGGACCTGATCTGTGGCCCATAATTTCTCTTCCCACCTTCCCACTGGGAGGGATCTTGAGTGTGAATTTGAGTTCAGCCTAGTTGGCACATCCCAACTTCATCTCTATGCCCCCCATTACACTACAAACAGCACCCCTGGACTTCAGGCCTGGGAGAAAGAACTGCATGAGGCCAAGAATCAGAAACAGGGTCACTTGGGAAGGAATTTTGGGGTCTGCATGCGGGTACCAAGAGCTTGTTCTAGAAGGACGTAGACTCACACTGAGGAGGAAGGTGGCGGGAAGAGGGCCAGAGCAGGGTCCTCTAAAAATGGGAACCTAATGGAAGGCTTCCTGGCCAAAGACTAAAGTCAATAGGTACTGAGTACTATTGAACAGTCTTTGGGTCATCATATTTCAAGCTTTGCTCTGTTACATTCTCTGGTTACTTTAGAATGCTTTGAAGACACATTATAAATTAACTCTTCTTTCAAAAACTAAAGATTTAAACAAAACTTTTTAAGACATTGAAGATGTACTTGGCTTTCTCTCTGCACATTATTAATCAATCAAATTTTTTTACAAGATTTTATCTATTTATTTGACACACAGAGAGATCACAAGTAGGCAGAGAGGCAGGCAGAGAGAGAGGAGGAAGCAG
>PITA01003559.1:0-2500 GCA_004023965.1 Spilogale gracilis
TAATAATAATAATTTATTTATATTATGGACTATTTACTTTTCAACCAGCTGTCAATATTCTATGCTGCATGTAGAAAAAGATGTAAAATTATGTTTTTGTATGCACCTTAAATGAAAATGGTCAGGGAAATGATGTTGAAATAAAGGTAATGAAGAATATATGTTTTGAGAATTATGGCTGTTAGAAACTACTCAAGAAATACTATTTGATGATTGTCTCACAGATATCCTAAAATCTGTGAATATTTTATCTCCCTAAATACATTTAAGAATACTCAAAGACAGGGGCGCCTGGGTGGCTCAGTGGATTAAAGCTTCTGCCTTCGGCTCAGGTCATGATCTCAGGGTCCTGGGATCAAGGCCCGCATTGGGCTCTCTGCTAGGCACGGAGCCTGCTTCCTCCTCTCTCTCTGCCTGCCTCTCTGCCTACTTGTGATCTCTCTCTGTCAAATAAATAAATAAAAATCTTAAAAAAAAAAAAAAAAGAATACTGAAACTAGTACAGTGTTTTTCACTAAATAAATATTATTTGCTAAGTGACCGATATTAATTGACTGTATTCCCTATAACGGTGTTAATCCACTTCAGAATGACTAGATTTGCCAATTATTGAATTAAAATCTCTGAAATGGGGCCAGTTATAACTCTCCAGATGAGTTGTAGTCAACAATGTTCGAGAATTATTGTCCTACAAGAAACATGAGCAATGAGTGAATGAATGTACAATATTTAGGTGCTGTCTAAAAGCTTGTGGTGAAAAAAACAGCAATATAACTATTGAGCTTAGAATAACCTCAGTATATTTTTGAGTTATTATCAGCATTGATACAATGTGATGACAGTCTGTGTTGAATGAATATGATACATATTGTAGCTGTTTACATAATCAAGAGGTCAGATTATAAATGATATGTCTCAAATTAAAATGTCAGTGAAAGCTGAAAACTGATAAAAAATGTATTTATGTTCATTTCTAAATATTTAAAGGTATCTATATTAGTAAATTTGATGTCAACAATTGACCTGGAAAACTAAATCAAAACATCGACAAGATATATCTGAATCCTTTGACTATCTCTAGATTCCAAAATTAATACTCCAAAGTGGGAATTACCTAATTTCTCCAATTGTCACAGTAGTAGAAATGTAAAGAAAAAATGTCGTAAATTAAAAAAAAAAAAAAACCTGTCATTAGTTACACTTTATATTTGAGAGGATTTGTGGAGGCAACATAGTTTAGTGAAGAATGTGACTTTGAAGAAAGACAAATTTATATTGAATTCTCATTACAGAACTTGTTACTGCAGTGACCCAAGGCAAGCCATTTCAATTTGTCTTCTCAAAAACAGAATAGTAAAACCTACTGTGGGTGTAGATGGGGTTTTACTACCATATAGGATTATTGAATGTGATAACACAATGTCTGCAACCTACTGGAGGCTTTGTGAATGTTTAGTTATTATTTTAAAACTGTGTGATTTAAAGCAATCACTGATAAGAACCTAAAGATACTACAATTAATTGAGTACCCAGGTGGCTCAGTTGGTTAAATGTCTGACTCTTGATTTCAGCCCAGGTGGGTTCCGTGTTTAGCAAGTAGTCTGCTTGGAACTCTCTCCCTCTCTCTCTGCCCCTCCTCTTCTTAAATAAGTAGATGATAGATGATAGATAGTAGATAGATAGATAATAGATAGATGATAGATAGATAGATAGATAGATGATAGATAATAGATAGATGATAGATAGATAGATAGATAGATGATAAAATCTTCAAAAAATAAAAAATAAATTACTACAGTTGAGGGTCTAATTATAGAGGGCAACTGAGGTTCTTCTCTAGTATTATTAAACATACAACTCTTTTTTTATGTAGGTAGGATATCAGTGAGTTCACAGCTCCTTTATTTGCTTCAACAAAATTTGTAATTCATGATTTTATTCCAGCAGAAATGCTATACTGAGGAAGAAGCAGATGTCTGGAAAATCTTCATACATTCTGTGACTTTAGCCTCTGTAGGGAGTACAGCAACAGAAGGAAAGTGGCTTTGATTAGACTGCCAAGGGGGAAAAGGTCCCTTTTGCACTGATGAAGATAGCCTATCTAATGTTTTAATTATTAGATAACTGGCTGTTGGGGCATTAAGATATAGCTAAGAGGATACTAAAACTAAATAGTGCACAGAGTTTTGTTTTCTATATTAAACATTATCATTAATATTTATATTGAATTGGGCCACCTGGGTGGCTCAGTTGGTTAAGTGGGTGCCTTTGGCTAAGTTTATGATCCCAGGATCTGGGGATCGAGCCCCACATCAGACTCCCTGCTCCATGTGCAGCCTGGTTATCCTTCCCCACTGCTAGTGCCTCTCATTCTCTCTCTCTGTCTCAAATAAATAAATAAAATCCTAAAAAGAAAAACATATACATTGAATCAAAATAACTGATACTAAGAGACTGTAAATTACCTCTGCTTATGATGCCTCAGACATGGTCCAGAGAG